>JACEGR010007576.1:0-47548 GCA_014170235.1 Listronotus bonariensis
TAATTTATTTTTGGCGTGTACCCAAATAACCACCATTAATTAAATGAACCGCCGAACCAATATAGAACATATCTTCATCTGAAATAACAGCCAATGAATAAAAACGTTTCCCGTAAAACTGACGAATGTCGCTTACGATGTTTTGTCAAAACCCATCAATATATCCTATTCTGAAATCATAAATTTAATAATCTTATGGATACTACCATTTATCGGAGATTTTATTTTCATTCAATTTTGCGTATATCCTCACTCTAACTGATCGGGCCGACTGCTCGTCAGCGACTGCTATCAATTTCTGATGGTAATCGTATTAGCAAAGCTATATCGTAATACTTTCGCCATCTGTTGGTCGGCGGTAGGTACTAAAATTTTTAGGGTACGTTGAAATCTCACTTGTGGGGTTCCATGGATTGGTATTCTTTGGCGCAACACCACCTTAAATTGAAACCGCCGCTGTTTAAAGGTAAATACTTGTCCAAATGTAATATTTTTGTACTTTATAAAAGAAAAGCCTAAAGAAAAATCCGGCATAGACATACAAAGAGCACATCTACAAAGTTTTGAATAGATTCCAACAAATTAAACCTGGTAGCCGCCACGCAATTAATCTATAGTTCTTTCATAAATCATTGAAATTAATCATATGCAAGTTTCACCGGCATTTTAAATGTGTATTTTTGTTTTAAATAGAATACCATATAAGTCAGTCTATCATACCTTATTTGCAAATTTACTGTTACATAAAATGGCCACCAGACATATTTTCTTTACGCACAATCATGTTCTTTAAACATAGAATAAATTAAAATTCTTAGGGTTATTTCGCATTTCGCATCGATGTGAACTCAAACGGTATTTAAGTATTTTTACAGTAAGTTTTTAACTATTCTAAACTCATAATAGGTAAGTTCTAGGGTGACATCTAACGCATAATTGCATCAGACTATGCTTACTAGACTAGGCCAGGAAAAAAAACAAACAATATTTTTTTGAGCTAACCAGAACTTAAACGGTATTTAAGTATTTTTACAGTAAGTTTTCCAGTATTCTAAACTCATAATTGGTAAGTTTTAGGGTGATATCTAACGCATAATTGCATCAGACTATGCTTACTAGACTGGGCCAGGAAAAAAAAACAAACAATATTTTTTGAGCTAACCAGAACTTAAACGGTATTTAAGTATTTTTACAGTAAGTTTTCAAGTATTCTAAACTCATAATAGGTAAGTTCTAGGGTGGCATCTAACGCATAATTGCATCAGACTATGCTTATTAGACTGGGACAGAAAAAAAAACAAACAATATTTTTTTGAGCTAACCAGAACTTAAACGGTATTTAAGTATTTTTACAGTAAGTTTTCAAGTATTCTAAACTCATAATAGGTAAGTTCTAGGGTGGCAACTAACGCATAATTGCATCAGACTATGCTTACTAGACTGGGCCAGGAAAAAACAAACAATATTTTTTTGAGCTAACCAGAACTTAAACGGTATTTAAGTATTTTTACAGTAAGTTTTCAAGTATTCTAAACTTATAATAGGTAAGTTCTAGGGTGGCATCTAACGCATAATTGCATCAGACTATGCTTACTAGACTGGGCCAGGAAAAAAACAAACAATATTTTTTTGAGCTAACCAGAACTTAAACGGTATTTAAGTATTTTTACAGTAAGTTTTCAAGTATTCTAAACTCATAATAGGTAAGTTCTAGGGTGACATCTAACGCATAATTGCATCAGACTATGCTTACTAGACTGGGCCAGAGAAAAAAACAAACAATATTTTTTTGAGCTAACCAGAACTTAAACGGTATTTAAGTATTTTTACAGTAAGTTTTCAAGTATTCTAAACTCATAATAGGTAAGTTCTAGGGTGGCATCTAACGCATAATTGCATCAGACTATGCTTATTAGACTGGGCCAGAAAAAAAACAAACAATATTTTTTTGAGCTAACCAGAACTTAAACGGTATTTAAGTATTTTTACAGTAAGTTTTTAACTATTCTAAACTCATAATAGGTAAGTTCTAGGGTGACATCTAACGCATAATTGCATCAGACTATGCTTACTAGACTGGGCCAGGAAAAAAACAAACAATATTTTTTTGAGCTAACCAGAACTTAAACGGTATTTAAGTATTTTTACAGTAAGTTTTCAAGTATTCTAAACTCATAATAGGTAAGTTCTAGGGTGGCATCTAACGCATAATTGCATCAGACTATGCTTACTAGACTGGGACAGAAAAAAAAAACAAACAATATTTTTTTGAGCTAACCAGGACTCAAACGGTATTTAAGTATTTTTACAGTAAGTTTTCCAGTATTCTAAACTCATAATCGGTAAGTTTTAGGGTGATATCTAACGCATAATTGCATCAGACTATGCTTACTAGACTGGGCCAGGAAAAAAACAAACAATATTTTTTTTGAGCTAACCAGAACTTAAACGGTATTTAAGTATTTTTACAGTAAGTTTTCAAGTATTCTAAACTCATAATAGGTAAGTTCTAGGGTGGCATCTAACGCATAATTGCATCAGACTATGCTTATTAGACTGGGACAGAAAAAAAAACAAACAATATTTTTTGAGCTAACCAGAACTTAAACGGTATTTAAGTATTTTTACAGTAAGTTTTCAAGTATTCTAAACTCATAATAGGTAAGTTCTAGGGGTGGCATCCTAACGCATAATTGCATCAGACTATGCTTACTAGACTGGGGCCAGGAAAAAAACAAACAATATTTTTTTGAGCTAACCAGAACTTAAACGGTGTTTAAGTATTTTTACAGTAAGTTTTCAAGTATTCTAAACTCATAATAGGTAAGTTCTAGGGTGGCATCTAACGCATAATTGCATCAGACTATGCTTACTAGACTGGGCCAGGAAAAAAACAAACAATATTTTTTTTGAGCTAACCAGAACTTAAACGGTATTTAAGTATTTTTACAGTAAGTTTTCAAGTATTCTAAACTCATAATAGGTAAGTTCTAGGGTGGCATCTAACGCATAATTGCATCAGACTATGCTTATTAGACTGGGACAGAAAAAAAACAAACAATATTTTTTTGAGCTAACCAGAACTTAAACGGTATTTAAGTATTTTTACAGTAAGTTTTCAAGTATTCTAAACTCATAATAGGTAAGTTCTAGGGTGGCATCTAACGCATAATTGCATCAGACTATGCTTACTAGACTGGGCCAGGAAAAAAAACAAACAATATTTTTTTGAGCTAACCAGAACTTAAACGGTATTTAAGTATTTTTACAGTAAGTTTTCAAGTATTCTAAACTCATAATAGGTAAGTTCTAGGGTGGCATCTAACGCATAATTGCATCAGACTATGCTTACTAGACTGGGCCAGGAAAAAAAACAAACAATATTTTTTTGAGCTAACCAGAACTTAAACGGTATTTAAGTATTTTTACAGTAAGTTTTCAAGTATTCTAAACTCATAATAGGTAAGTTCTAGGGTGGCATCTAACGCATAATTGCATCAGACTATGCTTATTAGACTGGGACAGAAAAAAAACAAACAATATTTTTTTGAGCTAACCAGAACTCAAACGGTATTTAAGTATTTTTACAGTAAGTTTTTAGTTATTCTAAACTCATAATAGGTTAGTTCTAGGGTGACATCTAACGCATAATTGCATCAGACTATGCTTACTAGACTGGGCCAGAAAAAAACAATATTTTTTTTGAGAGGTACTGTAAAAGTATTGTTTATAACGACGAAAGAAAAAATTCTGAAATTTTCAGCACTTAACATTAAGAGGTACATCATTAAAATTATTGATTTTTCAACAATTGTTTCATTTTTTATACAAAATCTCGGAACCAGTCATTCTTAAACCTTCAAACAATTCATTTCTTAATGTAAACTAAATTCTCTACAAAAAAGATCTTTTAGTAAGTTACCGTAAAACAAGCGGTTTTCTTGTAATCGCGTCTTAGACAATAATTTGTTTTTTTAATTTTGTCACTTAGATTCTGGATTGTTTTAAACTGCTCTAAATATTATTAACGTGTGTTGTGAACGCCTTTCGATTGCGCGACTGATACCTACTGTGCAACTTACATACAGACAGGTCCACGCTACTAGAAACATACACTGGGAACTGATGACTTTTCTACTTTCCGCTTTGATTCTTACCACATATGCTATGAAGGTCGTAAGTCGTTAAAGGTATAAAATTTGCAAAAACGATAAAATTATGGAATGTTTTTTTATCACTTTTTTCCTGAATTGCAATCCTCTAGCAGGGGAAAGACTCACCCCCAAAATCTTAAATAGAAAAAGGAGTTGAGTGATATCTTGGTTTGAAGGTATTTCGACCTTTATTTTAACTGCCAACTTTGAAGTCTCTGCTATTATTTCCGTTGATATGACAACTTGTCACAATTTTGATTTTGATTTTTTTTTAATGTATATTAATAAAAACAATTGCCCTTGCCCAAGGAAGAAACCTAATGTTTTTTTATTACCTAGATAAAAAAACTCTACTCAGTACGTGTGATCAAAACCGATATTAGAAAGGTAGGTATTAATATGTATACAGGGCCTTCCGGTTAAAACAAGCCACCCCACAAAAAGTTTAAATGGGAAAGAAGGTCAAGTAATACACTTAAAGGGGTTTAAATTCCTTTGTTAATAGTTTTTAGTTTTTTTTTTAAATCGGCTCGGTAGTTTTTGAGAAAATTCACCAGAAATACGGGGTTCCTAGCGGGTGGATCAAACTTAAATTGTTTTTGTTGTTTAATATATTAGAATAAAATTTGGTACATAGTTATATCAAATAATTGTGCATTTTCTTATAAATTGAGTTATTTTCTATCATATCGGTTTAGCTGGAGCTTTTTTAAATGAGACACCCGTTATATTTTTAATAATTAAAGGTTTAATCTAAAGTTATAGATAAAATTTACATATTTGTGAAAGTTCTCTACAATATTTTTTTACGTGGGTTGCCGCCGTTGAAATCCTAGAACTTATTCTGTGCTGTCGCCGAATTAAATTATTATATAAAAAAAAATAATATATTCAAATATAAAAACATTAATGTTACATAAATCGAACCTGAACTAATTGTAAACTGTTAAAGAAACCTGCCACACTGATTTTTTTTGTTTTTTAGAACAGTTTATGTTATTTATTATTGCAATAGCTAATTGGTATAATTTAGTTAAATAATTTATTATTTAACTTTAAGACTTTTAATTTCTACTCTTTATTAGCTATAAAAGAATATACAGGGTGTCCGGGAAAATGTGGAAATCTCTCGCACACGTATGGAACAGATGAAAATAACACGACAAGTTTCTATAAAATTTTTCCGTTTAAGCCCCCTGCGGAGATATGATCCCCTAAAGGGGGCAGCTAGAAATCGATTTTTCGTGAATAACTTTTAAAGCGCTCTGTATAATTTGATAATATTTTAGTACGATGCATACTAGTAAAGACCTCTTAAAATAGTGCCCTTGAAACTTATGTCGCTTCTTTAGTTTGCCAGGGACGGACTAGTTTTGCACATTATTGATCATATTTTTTACGCCCTGTATGGTGAAGACACAAAAAATATGTTTTTGGGTAGTTTAAACCTTTTGCTTAAAAAAGGTACTCTTGTTTGACATCGATAAAATAGGCCGTTTTCGAGTAAAAAATTATTTTAACAATAAGAGTTTATTTTTGTTTAATAATACAATATTTAATTTTCGATGTAATTTGTAATTTTTGATTCAATACTGAAGTCCTCTCGTAGCAGGTCAGGAATTTGTTGCAAAGACTTTTTTACTCGAAAACGGCTCATTTTATCGATGTCAAACAAGAGTACCTTTTTTAGCAAAGGTTTAAACTACCCAAAAACATATTTTTTGTGTCTTCACCATACAGGGCGTAAAAATATTATTAATAATGTGCGAAAACTAGTCCGTCCCTGGCAAACCAAAGAAGCGACATAAGTTTCAAGGGCACTATTTTAAGAGGTCTTTACTAGTATGCATCGTACTAAAATATTATCAAATTATACAGAGCGCTTTAAAAGTTATTCACGAAAAATCGATTTCTAGCTGCCCCCTTTAGGGGATCATATCTCCGCAGGGGGGCTTAAACGGAAAAATTTTATAGGAACTTGTCGTATTATTTTCATCTGTTTCATACGTGTGCAAGAGATTTCCACATTTTCCCGGACACCCTGTATATTTTTGTAAGGAAATACTTTTTTTTAACAACAGTTAATGCGTAAACAGTAAAATTATAATGGTCTTTAATAATAGTTAAAAATACTAAAATTTGAAATTTTTATTAAATGAGACCACGGGAGCTTAGGTCCCAAAATACAGGGTTTTACAGTATGTCGTTAAAACAGAAGAACAGAACAACAAGTACTAAAAATATAAAAACCGTAAATATAAACAAATTTATCGTTTTCAAGATGTATTGGGTTGAACTTGTTAAAAAGTACTTTTTTTTTTAAATCTTAAATATTCTTTTCAATTTTGTTAACATTTGTCTTTTTATGTCTTTTATTTTTTTACATAAATAGGATAAAGGTATAAAAACTTTGTAAGCAAGAAATGCCCTAAATTAGTTAGCTTAGTTTTTTTTTTCTACCCTGTATGTTTCACCGGGACCACCATTAAAAAGATCTTTAAAAGAGATTTAAGAAAATACTCACATTGGATACATACAACTTAATTGGTTTCGGAAATATGGTCATTCAAATCAGGTATTCAGGTAATTTTAAAAGTGACGCCATTTTGTATTGGGAAAGGTATTGACTTTATATTTTAGGGTTATAAAGTGCTCGTCAGGAGCTTTAAAATTATGCAATTTTCAATCATTATTACTATAGGGAGTTTTGACTCCTGCTTAAAGAAACTTAAACAAAAAATAAATATGAAAAAAGTTTTCAAATTGGTTTTATTTATGTAGTTGGCCTTAAACCTAATGACATATCAGTAAATTAATAAAAAAAACCTTACTTAAACCTTTATAAAACTAATTTTAAATATTAATCAGTTTTATAAAGGCAAAATTTAACATATTAAGAAAAAATAAATTCATCTATATTTTTTTCTAATGACTAAGGTATCCAACAAATAAACAAAATATTGAAAAGCATTTTCTTTCTTCACATATGAGAACGTGCAATGCAAGCTTCCAGAATATAGAAGAAGTACTTTGGCCACTTGGTAACGATTTTTGCGATTAAAATCATTTTTAATTTGCTGACCCTCGTTAAACTATTTTTTTCCTAGTTTCAAATCGTTTTTCTTCTCCGACATAGATTGTTCGCTGTCTGTTACATGATTCGATAAAACGGCACGATCTTCCTCAAATTAGTCGATATCGCTGGCATCATCTAGTTCTTTAAACCAATTTTCTAATGTAGTTTCGTAATTTATTTCCCCAAATCTAACTTCTTTTAATAAAGATTACACCTGGAGACATTTTATACAACTAAATAAACAAAAAATAACACAAAAAACAAAATGTATTAAAACATTTTAAATTGTTACACTTATACTATATATAAGTCTCCAAGACTTCCTAACACTTTAAGAGAATATGTTAACCATGAAACTACATACACTGCACTGCCGACCGGGAAAAGATTGCGTAAACTACTGCTAAGGGAATGGTACATGGAGGGTGCACTGATCTCGATGGATTGCCAATGTTATAACCTGCGCGAAACAAAAGTTACATTTCATGGGCGAAAAACCGGTTTGTGCGCAAGCCAGTTGAGGGTAAATGCACCCGGCTTTAAACAAACTATCCGCATTATAGGAAAGAATTTGTTGACGGCGTCCTGGTTTTCCGTTCGAAGTACGGTAGCTAATGAGCGTTACGGTCAGACCGCGGACGAAGGGTACGGGGTGCCAGTGTTTGTATTTTGTCACGGCTTTTAAGTGCGCATGTTCCTCCACCCACTGCGCGAGGTCGTAAAAATCCGAAAAATGCTTCTTGCCACTGCGGATCAAAATGTAGGTTATCTATGGGAGGGTGGTAAGGATAAAGCAGTATTCATAATATTTAAAAAAATCGCTATGAGTCTGAGAGACTCCAGTACAGTACTTAAGGTCTAGTATCGTCATACTGTCAATAGAATTAATGTGTTCATCTTTTTTTTATTATATACAGGGGTGAAGGTTTTTTGTGTTTAAATACAGTAGGTACTGTATTTTGTAATTTTGTTTATTTTAACTTATGCGAAAACGGACTTTCAAATGTTACGATCAGCAGTCATGGGGGAAAATACAACTTTCCGCACTTATCGGGGTAATTACACAAGTGCATCAAAATCATCGATAATTTTGCTTGAAATCGTATTGCCTTAAAAACTACGTTTATTTTTCGATTTTGTAAAATGTGAAAATGAACGAGAGTAGTTTCTAAAAGGCAATACAATTGAAAGCTAAATTACCTGATTATTTTGATGCACTAGTGTAATTTAGGGAGAAAATTACTCGAAGAAAGTAAAACTATTAAATGAAAGAAATAATAATAATAGATAATTATTGCAAGTTGCCTTATTAAGCTCGGGAATTATTAATCCCGGCTTTATTTAAATAGTGCTTGTACCCCTAATTTAGAGTTATTGCAAATCATGTTGACAGTACCATTAAACTAAAAAAGGGGGAAATTGTTTAGTTGTTTTTCTTTATTGTTTTGTGCCGTAGGGCTTTGTTTTACACAATTAAAGAAACACATTTAAAAAAACAAGGTTAAGTATTTTTACTTTTTAAAACTTTTCGATTTTGTGCTCGGCAGCTGTTCGGTTTACACGAACAATTCCGAAGTTAAAATAAGACCAAAATAAGGCACGACCTAAAACCGACATAAATAAAGCCAAGCACTATCCTTATTAGGGGAGTCCTTTTTCCAGCATGCATCTGCGCAAGCTCAGATGTCAAAATAAGGCCGGTATTATTAGTGCCTGGCCTTATTTCACTGTGCAATAATTCTCTAATAACTTTACAGGTTCAGTGCCAAAACCAAACATTTTTATACAAAAATGTTAACAAAATGTATGAAAAGGCAAACTGATATATTAAATAAACAATACGCTGTTGTTAGAATGTGGTTGTCAAATTCAACAAATAAAAACATGACAGTGAAATTTTCGATTTCTTCTATGCAATTATTGCTGTAATTAGGCGATAATTGTCGAGTATACAAATGGGTGAGTGTAATTTTCAGTGTAATTCTTTTGGATTTGAATTAAACCCTTTTTCTGCTTTACAATAATTGAAAAGCAGGATAAAGTTCCGCTACTGAGTGATGAATGCGTAATAAAAAGAGACAAATGGAATTTATCCAACGCATAATACAATGTTTTCAAGGTCTCTGGTCGACCATGTCAAACAAATTATGGAATTTCAATTAGAACTAAACTAAATTATCAGAGATTTGCATAGGTAATTACTTTTGTTACTCTGCTCTTTTACACGTAATAAATCTTAATCTGCAAATTGACGTTTTATAGAATGGGAGCATATTAAATAGAAATTAGCTTTAATGCGATTTTGGTTTGTTCTAGCTACAATATAAAGAGTATTTCAAAATTTTAAAATAATTTGTTTTTTCTTTTAAATATACATATTTTTCAAAAAGAAACAAAAAAAAAAATGACTAACACAACGTGATTATTTAATATACAATTAATATGCAACGTAATCATTTAATAAAAAACAAGCAGTCGTCTGTCTTAACGTTTTTTCTTTTAATTTTAATTAGGTATACGTTCCCAGCAAACACTATTTGCCGGCAATATACATTTTTTAATATTGGCATTGATGGTAAAGCATTGGCAATTGGTGGCAATATTATGCCAACATCTAATACGCATTAAAAAGTCGACCCTAAATAAACACTCAATTGCCAATAAATTTTACATGCAGGCGAATTGCCGGCAAGCATAAAAAATGGCAGTTTACCAATCCTGATTAAATAAAGCATCTTTTGTTGCAGGCAAATAAATAATGGATTTTTGAAGGCAAGCCTTCAACGCATATCATACTTTTTAAACCATATTATTAACATTGGTATTTAACTAACATTAGAGCAATTTTTTGATCTGTTTTATTTATAATGGCAGCTAAACAACATTATTTTATGTTTTTTACATAATTTAAAGGAAATGGCCTTTTCATAACATTTTATTGTTACAAATCATGCAAATAAAAATCAAGTCAAACAAAATGTTTATTATGTATATTTGAGAGAATAAAAATAAAATGATGGTAAAATTAGCTGGGTTAATTTCGACCGACAAATTCAAATTTTCCGCTTAGCCGAAATTCAAGATTTTGACAGATGAAGCTAAATTGCTTTTGTTTTACCGCTTTGTGCATTTGTTTTTTACGTGGTATTCTAGCTTTATAGTTCCTTTTTTAATAAAAAAGTTTTTAATTTAAATTGGTGATGGCTGGTCAAGAAGGCGTTATTCAAGTAGACGGTTAGGAGCTGTAAACCCTTTTAAGTTTGTATTAACTTATAAAAATTATATGAAGTTAGGGAGTTGCCTTATTAAACGTTTTAAAGACAAGTTAATAAAAAATATTATGTATATTTAATAGTTTTTTTGACATTTAACTCCGTTAAAATATTTCTTCCTATGTTTTGGATCTGAAAATTGAGTGCCAGTATCCCTTGAATACTTACTATTTTAAGTGTTTTATTTTAATTTACTATCTTTTTTTTTTTAATTTTATTACATACCTTTAATTTTTTATGGTTTATTGTTACTGTATAAAAATTTATATCATGTAATTTTTTTAATAATAAAGTTTTCCTGCCTTTTTTCAATTATTTTTTCGAGTACGAAATTTTAAATATGGTATTTAACTTTTGGGACATTCCACTTATAAAACTTGCAATACTTATGTAATGATAAATGCAATTATCCTAAACGCATTTTTCATCATAACTTATAAATGATGGATGCCATCACAGTATCTGCAACACGTGGGCCAATAACGGCCAATTGCCCACTTTCGTGTCTTTTTGATACCTATTTGCCAATAACTTATTAATGATGGATGCCATCATCCTAAACGCATTTTTCATCATAACTTGTTATTGACGGATGCCATCACATTATCTGCAATCCAGTAACGGCCAATTGCCCACTTTCGTGTCTTTTTTATTAAAGAGTGTTGGCAATGCCAGTAAATTAAATGTACTTGGCCGGCAAAAAATGTTATATGGGTAGTTGCTGATATTTTAATTAAACGCGATTTTCCCACAAAGATTTCTTGTATCATAGATGTTGTAAATGTAAAAAAAATGAACCACGGCTACCTTTATTTTTTGGTTATGAATTCTATATCATAGGTTACTTCACGAAATTCAATTTTAAATTTGAAAACATCGATTAAGGGTTTAAAAACATACAATAACTACATATGTATACATGTACTATATAGTTAGGCTTTTATATTTTTGAAAAGCTCTTATTCGCCGTAATAGGAAAGAAGAGAAGAAAGCCCCCAATATGGACCCTTTACATAAACTTTACTTTCGGGCCCATGTTTATACAGGGTGTTCTGTAACTGAACCGACAAACTTTAATAGTACGAGATCCGAATAGGAGGCAACCTTCACCCATCTGTTTACCGGATAAAAACTTTTTATATTGAAGATAGTATTTAAACAAAGGTATGGCCATAGGGTTGCCTAAAAAATTAGATCAAGGCCATATTTAATTTTTAAAAATAATCCTTAAAATTTTGACACACCTTGTATAATGGCAACCCCTATATTTTTATATACGTACGTATGCTGTTTATTACAATATATATCTTTAAATTATACAGAATGTACCAAATATATTTTTTCCAAGTTAAAATTACCACAAGGTTTTTTTAAATTAAAAAAACAAAATGTACTAATATATAAGTACTGTCATGTACAATGAAAAAATTACAATTGACATTATACAGGGTCACTCAAAAATTTTAAAATTTACTTTTTTAACTGGTCATACCCTTGACCTAATTTTTTAGGCAACCCTAGGGCAATACCTTTGTTTAAATACTATATTTAATATAATATAAAACATTTTTAATCCGGTAGACAGATTGGTGAAGGTCGCTTCCTATTAGGATCTTAGACTATAATTAAAAATAAGTACAAAACTTCATATGAATATAAAATATTATGTCGTTTTAATTTTTGAACTACAGGGTGTTTAAAAAAAATGTTTTTTTATCATAACTTTTATACCATATAACATATTTTTAAAAAAGGGTCATCTGCAATTTATCATAGTACATTTTAAAAAAATATTTATCTTAAATCACACCTAAAGCGATACGGATGAAAAAAAAAATCTGGTATGCCTGATGCAAAGGGAGCGTCCCTTATTATTTTTTTAATATCTAAATTGGTATAAAAGTTATTATAAAATAAATAATAGTTTAAAAAACTAAAAAAACACGCTTTTATATGCAACCGAACTAAAAATTAGAAAATAATTTTTCATTAAAAAAATATTGTCACTTCATAGTAAAAAGCGTGGGGTGCTTAATATATTAAATGTTATAATTATTATATTTGCCAATATCTATGAGGGAAAAGTTATGAAAAAATTGTAAAATGTACCCCACGCTTTTTACTATGAAGTGACAATATTTTTTTAATGAAAAATTATTTTCTAATTTTTAGTTCGGTTGCATATAAAAGCGTGTTTTTTAGTTTTTTAAACTATTATTTATTTTTCATTTTTAGTTCGATATGCATTTATGTATGTATGTATGTTAAAATGCTTCAGTTTATTCACTAAAAATTCCTTCGCCATTTTGTCAAGAGTAGCTAAACCTGAGAAAAGTTTGGAATGTTGCCAAAAGATGGCAACCCAGGTGTTGTTTTTATAATATAATGGAATTTTTTTTCCTGGCGATCCAAACCAGGATAACGGGATACTGTTTGCAGATTATTGCATTGTCATGGGTCCTTAATACGTGTGCAAAGTTTCAAAGAAATCGAATAGCTGGAAGTTGGTTAAAATTAGGCTCAAAGATTCCGTTACATAGATAGATGGATAGATGGATAGATAGATAGTTACAACCCAAGTTAATAAAAGCGTGTTAAAAACAATTTGTTTTTATTTGTTTATATGAATTTTTTTCTTATTTTCATTGTAAAATCACCCCTGAAAGTTGACTGAGTTACAAGATACCCTGTATAAACTTTTTATCCTAGAAGCATCTGTTAAATTTATTGCACATAGTTAATTTACAGTCTTAAAGCATCTAAATCAAAAGTAATCAAAAACTTAAAAATAACAATATGTTAAAACACATTTACAATAATAATTAAATTATTATTAATTACTATTTGTAATAATTGTTCTTTTTAAAGCAGTTTAATTAACTTAATTAGTTAGGGTTCCAGTTCATTTGTCCTGAAAAGACATAAATATGAAAACAAATATTTTTAATAAAAAGACAGACACACCATAATAAATTTGTATTGTCTAGACGGTAGTCGGTAGTTTGTATTTTTATAAACATAAAAACGTACAAAAAATCTGGCAATAAATTGAAAATTTACGCGAATTATTCGGTTGTTATTGCACAAATATTAAAGAAATTTTAACAATGAATTATTTTTAGATGACGTACTATTTTGTTTCTTGTTTGTCTTTTTGTTTTTTTTGCTGTAATAAATCATATATTATTTTACAGTTTTGCATATTCTGAATATTTGGACCTTGGTGTAAATTATTCCTATTTTTAAACGATGCAAGGATTTTAAAATCTTCATTGGCGCCTTATAACTTTACGACCCACCATATGAAAAGTCACAAAAAAATAAGTATATATTTTAATATCTAGGAAAATGTGCGATTCAAAGTACAACTAATTATAATTGCAAGGGTTTAAAACTGCCAAAACACAAATTCAATATGGCCTAAATATTTTTTAACAAAATGTATCTCGTTAACATTCACTAAGACTCACTTATTGATCCCCAAAATTAGAATTTACAAAAGATTTACCTAATGCTTTTTAAAAACAAACACCCCTGATTCTTTATTCTTTTAAAAAATCGTATAAATATATTCTTTTTAATTACAAAATCTGACTGAAATTAAAAATCCTATTTTTGTCTAGTTTATAGCTTAACAGATAAATAGGTTAGGTCTTTAAGACCAATTTCGCAAAGTTCCACCCCTTTATACCTCTTAAATTTTACACAAACTACACCAAAAGCAAGATATTATTGTAGGTGATTTCATTTAGTTAGGGGGTATTAAGTCTAGGGGCCTAAATTTTAAACATTTTATGCCAATGATTAAAAAAAAACAATTGATAATTTTAATATCCATTTTTTATTATTTCTTTATTCATAAACACAGGATGTTGTTACCCCCAATTTTTGTAGTGGTTAAAAAAATACTGTATTACTATAGCATAAATTACCATTTTTTGTCATTATCACAACGCCAATATTACTTCCGGTTTAACCGGAAGTACCATAAACATTCTTATTTTGAATACAAGTACCTACTTTTTTCCCATATTTGTATTTTGTATAAAATTATCTTTTAAAGATAAATTAGATTTCGAAATTTCAGTCTTACTGTAATTATTGAGAGAAAATTTAAAATTTGACAAACATTTTATATGGAAACACCTCTATTTGTTATTATTTTTTAATTCTACACTAAAACTCTTTCTAATGACATATCACAACCACTGATAATTTATTAAAGAATTCCGTTATTCGGATGTCGTCAATAAATGATCTATGACCGCCATCTTAAAAAAAAAAATTGTTTATGTTAAAATGGGGATGTTTCCGTTTAAATTGTTTGTCAAATTTTGAATTTTTCTCATTAATACCACAAATTATCAGAATTAATACCATTTAAAACTAAAATTACAAAATATACCTAAGTAATTTAATAAATAAAATTAAATATGTCACCACCTGTAAAAGTGGTAATTTTTTATTATTTTTACAGCCTATTTAGCAAAAATATATATATTCAAAGCAGAAATAATCGCGGTACTTGACTTCATTTAAAATCTTCTCTGGCCGCCATTTTGAAAAGAAACACCCTGTATGATACATTATTAAAAAGATAATTTTATATACAGAACACAAAAATAGAAAATAAAGTTGGTACTTGAATTTAAAATATCAAAGTTTATGGTAATTTTGGTTAAACCGAAAGTGTTTTTAAGTTATAATAGTAAAAACATGTTAAATAATGCTATAGTAATCTTGTAAATTTTTATTGGTCTTTCTTAAAAACTGCAAAAATAATTGGGGGTAAAAACATTCTGTGTCACCCGGTATAAACAGAAAACAAAATTAATTAAAAAATATGCGCCCTTAAAGTGGAGGAAGAAAAAAGTCCATGTCCTCGTCGCTATAATATCTACCCTTGTAATCATTTAAAAAATAAAAAATTCACAGATTTTTGATCACTACGAATGTCTTTATCGCATGAAATGAGAAAACAAAAAAATGGAAGTCGATTTTTTTACTAATTTTTAAGCTTGTCTCAGTTTTTTTTTCTCATGATGGTACATATACCATACGTTCTAATTAGCCATCCCAGCTTCATGCATGATGAAGTATACTAAAAGTATTATGGAAGATGAAGAGAGAGTTATTCCTACGGATAGCCCGCCCTCCAATCGCCTATTGTTAGTCATCCGCTCAGAACTGTCTAGTTGCAACGCCACTAAAAGGCCTTTAAAAAAAATTGGAATTTTAAAAAATCTTCTCAAGAAAATAATTTTAAATATCTAGACAATCAAATTATAAAAGAGATCGGCTTTTTAAATTTCTAGCCTACAATACCCCCCAATACCTTAAAATTAATATCAAACCTAAATTTATCATGTCAAGAAACAGGACCATATTAACTGTTTGAGGCGCCCTAGGCTAGAATTCTCGGAGCGCTTATTTTCAAGTTAAAAAATTTTTGAAGGGCAAAAAGCAAAAAAAGGGTCTTTCCTCCGTACCGCCTATTTTGAGTGCCAGGCGTCACTAAAAATTCCCATCCGACCTAATTTTTTTTAAATTTCCCTGTCTAGCGCCTATTACTCCCTTGTCTGGCGCCTATTCTTTCATGGCGCCCTAGGATGTAGCCTAGTCAGCCTAATTGTTAATACGACACTGTCAAGAAACTTTAAGATACCAAGTATTACTACAATATCTAAAACGTATTATTAAAATTAATTACATTTTTTTTTTCACTTTAATACCCTGTGCTTTTTCTATTATAAGCTGTTAAACATACCTACTTGGAATTGTTTTTTTTTATCTTTGGACAAACCACGAAGGCTGAAAGCCTAAATACTAACGTACCGTGGGTGTCTTAAGTAAGGTAAGAGGTAGTTTGTTGACCTGGAACTTAAATACTTGAAAATTTGGGGGAAGGAAAGACCTCCGCGGGCAGCAGGTTCCACATTCTAGAAACTCTAGGGATAAAAGAACCAACAAAGTGGAAAGTTCGGGGCCTGTCGAGTTGGACCGTATACCGATGCATACGCACGGCACCACGAGTTCCTCTGTTGGGAACAGTGAGTGGAAGAACCATACTGGACAATTCTTCAGAGCAAAAGCCATGGAAGTACCTATAAAAACGCGATAAATCCCTCAGAGCCCGACGAAGGGCAAGAGAAGGAAGCCTTTCTGTAAGTGAGGAATCATTAATGATACGAATAGCTCGTCTTTGGATGGAATCAAGAATGCTTAGGGTTGTGGGGAACGCCGTGCCCCAGATATGAGAACAATATTCCAAGGGAGGTCGGATTTGGGACACATATAAAGTGTATAAATTAGAAGGGGAAAAATACTTTTTGGCTCGAAAGAGAAATCCAAGCTTTTTGAAGCTGCCGTGGTCTTTGGTTAACAGGTAATGTTTTTTCATAAAGAATATGTCTTTTAACACGTATTAGGGGACAGGATGTATAGGTATCTAAAAAAATAGAAAAACAAGCGTTATTCAAAACAACAGCTCTGCGGTGTCATCCATACATTTCGATTCCAAATTAAATTTTAAGGTATTCTGCAGTAAAAACTTTTACAAATACAATTTCACGGCTGCAGAATGACTTTTATTTTTAGGTTTCTTTAAAATTATGTTCAATAAACCAAAAAAAACAACAAAATATCAAAAAACAAACAAATTCTCTTAAATAAATCAGTTACAATGAAAATATTATAAAAACAAATTTGATCGTGACCGCACTGATATGCGCTAATGTTGCACCGTGACGTCTTTGCTAATCGACTTTATTGCATTGACTAAGGTTAAGTACCGTAGCGTTTTTACTGACGTAATACTCGTTCACCTAATGGCAGATTTTGATATTTAAAACGAAGATTACTTTTTTAGATTAATTCTGGCATTGGAGCAAGAAATTTGCAAATCATTTCGTAAATTCCTAAAACACTAAAAACAATACAATAAGATTTTGAGTGTAATTAACAATTAGTGGAGGTCCGGGTAGCCCCGCTCAGCGGGTAATGCTGTTCACTGTCATGATTTCTAAACACTTTCTATACAGGGTGACTCATTTAAAAAATTAAGATTCAGCTCTTATGGAAAAATACATTAATTCACAAATTCTTAGGTATTTAGAAAAACACAAAATTTTGCATGACAGGCAGTATGGATTTCGCCACAAAAGATCTACAGCAGATCTTCTTTCCTTCGTATCACACTGCTGGAATAAGTCTCTTAAGTTTCTAGGTGAGTCCCAGATCGTTGCTCTTTATATATCCAAAGGTTTTGATTAGGTCTGGCATGCCGCACTTCTTAATAAACTTCCCTCCTATGGTTTTTTAACTAAACTCTGTACTTGGCTTTCTAGTTATCTATCTAATCGACGTATATCAGTTATTGTAGACGGCCACTCTTCAAACTTTCACCAAGTAAATGCTGGAGTCCCTCAGGGCTCAGTTCTGACACCAACATTGTTTCTTCTCACATCAACGACCTTCTCACGTCCACAACTAATTCCATTCATAGTTTTGCCGACGATAGTACCCTTCACTTCAGGCTTCAGGTTCCTAAACCCATCACTAAACCTGATTCGGAAAACAAATGCAGAGCGATGCAGATATCTCTTTCGCAGGATCTTAATTTAATATTGGATTGGGGCGCCAAAAATCTCGTCCATTTTAATGCATCCAAAACACGATTATATTCCTTGTCGCGTAAAGAGTCATCTCATCCTCTACTTATGAGCGGCCAAGTTTTACAGGGCAAAGACACCTTCAATCTTGTGGGCATCACATTTGAAAGTAACCTTAACTAACATGAACACATTGTATCTATAGCCACGGCAGCTTCAAAAATGCTTGGATTTCTCGTTCGAGCCAAAAAGTATTTTTCCGCTTCTAATTTATACACTTTATGTGTCCGAAATCCGACCTCCCTTGGAATATTGTTCTTATATTTGGGGCATGGCGTCCCCCACAACCCTAAGCATTCTGGATTCTATTCAAAGAAGAGCTGTTCGTCTCAATAATGATCCTTCACTTACAGAAAGGCTTCCCTCTCTTGCCCAACGTCGGGCTGTGGGGATTTATCGCTTTTTTATAGGTACTTCCATGGCTTCTGCTCTGAAGAATTGTCCAGTATAGTTCCTCCACTCACGGTTTCCAACAGAGAAACTCGTGGTTCCGCGCGTATGCATCCCTATACGGTCCAACTGGACAGGCCCGAACTTCTCACTTTGTTCGTTCTTTTATCCCTAGAGTTTCTAGATTGTGGAACCTGCTGCCCGCGGAGGTCTTTCCTTCCCCTCCAAATCTTCAAGTATTTAAGTCCCGTGTCAAAAAACTCCCTCTTACCTCGCTTAAGACACCCACAGTACGTTAGTATTTAGGCTTTTAGCCTTCGTGGTTTTTCCAAAGATAAAAAAAAATATTGAGATGTTGACCATACTATAAGAAATTCCCTTTATAAGATCTAGTGAATTTTCTTATAGGAATTTATTTTATGGTCCTTAGTGTGTAAAAACAATTGGCTAAGTATTATTATTAACGAATTTATTTCCGTTTTTTCCTAAGTTTTTGGTTAACATTTTTTTTACGTAAGATTCAGTAAATTATAAATAGCGTGGCAACATTGCCAAGAGTGTAAAAATTAAATTACGTAGTATATGCAAAATTTTGTGCTTAATCCGATTTTAAAAACAAAAATAGGGGTTACAGTTAAAAAAAACTTACTTCTTAGTATGGTATACATCAAAATATTTTTAAGACATGCACGTTTAAAAACCCCAAAAATATTATACAAAACTTTTTTGTTATATGTCGTTAAACTACAGAAATATTGGACTTTTTCCGGACAATTGGGCCACCCTGTATGTAAAAAACTTATAATTATAATGGGTCATTTAAAAGAATTACATTATTGCCGTATTTATTACATTTAATTAAAAGTCATCAATTAAACAATGTTTAAAATGCTTTCTCACAAAATATTATTTTTTCCAGTAGCAAATATGGTTAATTATTTTCCAATATTTACCCAAATTAATAAATAATGTTTTTGTTTATTATCTTGGATATTCTACATGATATTTCAATTACGTAAATGAGGTTAGACGTTGATTAAACTATTTGTAATACGGCCATGCCTACGCATTATACATAATTTAAGTAACTCTTATTTATTTAAATTTCCTAAAAAACTTTAATAACCATATTATGAAGTGTATTTTTAAAATTGTCTATAAATCTATATTTTATATTATAGTTATACTAAATTCGAAACGTGACTAGATTATTCTTACGATTGAGTAACTATACAATTTTAGAAACGGGCAATTTTCTATTATTTTGCCTTAATTAATTTGCTATAACCTTCGAAATAATACTATATATTTTCATAAAATGTCTATTTAAATTACTAAGAATCTTAGTACTCACATCAATGATAAATTTCCTACCGACTTCAAAAAGGAGCTTATTAATTCACCTGTATGTTTTTGTGTGTATGTTATACGCGATTACTCCGTCAATAGTGGGCCGATTTTATTTTATGTTTAATTTAAAAGGGTGCACCATAAACAAACCAAGTCAGAATCGCAAGAGAGGAAGATACTAGTTCTATTATTTTCTCTTTGCCGTACGTTGTTCGTGCGGCAAAGCTGCCTCTAGATTGTATATGCTCAAACATCAGGGGTGAATTCAGAATTGAAAACCTTGCCGTAAAATTTATCCTTTTCACCGAACTGAAAGAGAGACTACATTAAAAAGCACAGGGACATCTAATTTGATTGATTGACATGGGGGTCATGGTTAATTCTGATTAGTTTTTTATAGTTTAATAAAGAAATTAAAAAAATAGATTTAACAAACCAGAACCAATTATGGCCCCTCCTAATGTGACAGTTTTGCATGACCGTCTGTAACGTTTCAAACCATTTAAATTACACGTCTCTGTGGTTTTTACTGTAGCCTTTAAAAGAGGTACTGGTACTGTTTTTAGGGGATTGGAGATATGCTCTATATTGGTTAGGCGGATTCATTTATTGGATGGTCTTCTTGTTGGGTACACGCCTGGAAAGAATGGGACCGCTTCGGTCCTGGTCCCGGGGTATACGAGCTGACCCTGTTCAGCCCTATTGACTCCTATGAACCGGCCGGTCGCATGAAAGAAAATAAAAAAGCAACAAAAATCCAAAAAATTCTAATTGAAAACGACGTTTTGGTGGCAAGTTAAAAATAAAGTTAAAAAATAAAAATAAAAAAATTACCTAATATTTAAATTAAAAATAATTAAAATTTAGTATAATTTAGTATCGCAAACTGAAAATAGTTTGACATATGTGTCATGAGTGGTATAAGTAACTGGTCTATTTATTATTTGTAGGACCAAAAAGATTATGAGTTTCTTGATTCTTAATTTTCCCAAAGATACTTAAGTATCAAGCAAAGGCAACCAAGTGTTATTTAAATTAACTGAAATTAATGCTACACAATTATCTTTATTTAATAATATATAGGTACGCACTTTCTTTGATATTACGTTTTTTAGAACAAGTTTCTTATTGCTAAAATACTCGAAGCATCCCAGTTTATTCTATGATTGTTATCAAATGCGTGATGGCAGATTTTGATTTATGAAATTCTGTGTTTTTAATGTATGATCTGTGTTCTTTATGCGTTTAGCTAATGGTCTACAAGTTTCACCTATATAAAACTTATCGCATTCGCAAGGTATTTATAAATGACATTTTTGTATTTTCTAACGCGATTTTTAATTTAATTTAAATCGTCTTGGTGTTCTATTGGTAAGTTTTGGATAAAGTTTTTCTATGCAAGAAATAATGTCAAGCTTGAAACTGTTTTCGGTGTAATTGCAAAATTTATACTTTAGAAAGAACAAGTTTTTCAGCATTTGTTGTCTCTTTTCAGTTAAGTTTATTACAGTTTTATTAATCATGTCATTATTTATTACATGAGATACTCTAAGTTTAATTTTTCTTGTATTAAATATCCCTTTTGGTTTTCGCTTTACCCTGCAAGGTCATCAAAAAGGCACCATCCTGTACGTACTACCTACTTATGCAAGTGTTACAAGAATTAAATAGGTTTACAGAAAAAAAAAATCCAAGATAAGTATTTTAACGCCCGACAAGTGTAATATATCTCATATCTAAATGATCTCATCCAAAACCTGAAATCTTGATTTTCTTAAACACTTGAAAGCAGTTTTTCCTTATTTGGCGGTTTGAATCTATATAGGAATTTAATGTCGTCAATTCTGACGGTAATAACTTTCAGATAAATATAAAATGTAGTTAATGGCGGCATTCGTCTTTGAAATTCCTGTTTAGTTAAAAATAAACATAATTAATAAATTATTAGACTGACAAAACTGGCTATTTAAAAAGTTTATTGTTATTGCTAAAGCCGTAAAAATTATTTGTTTTGTCTCATTATGATAAATAATACCTGTACTGACCTAAATTATTGAAGACTTTGGGGCAAAAACCGAATAAGTCCATTTTTTTGTCAAAAATATGTTTTTACGAATTCGAATGCTCGAAATAAATTCACATAGAATGGTGAACGTAGTTTTTAACAACAAGCAGACAATTTCGTATTTGTTTGATTGTTGCTCCAAAATGAATTTGGACTTGTCCGGTTTTTGCCCAAAAGTCTTCAATTACCTTTGAAGAAGAAAGGTATTGGTTTGTTTAAGATCTATTTTATTTTAATAGTTCCCTCATAAAATTTATTATTTAAAAAGCAATTTTTCTTTTGGCCTTAAAGAAATCATAAAAGACCCTTAAAGGAAATATTTACTACGGCCGCACAGTGGCCGATTATTGTTAAAACGTGGCATAAATTAAAAAGAAGATCAAAAATGTTGTTTTATCATTCCAAAAATTACAAACACACAAATTATAATCATTTTAAGTGGCAAAAGCTTTATTGATATCTTAATAAGTTTTATACAGGATGTTTCGAAACTTGGCATGAACGACAACCTATATACAGGATTCCATAGTATCCATACTATTGAGAATTTTGATTCCAAACAAAAACTATGTTATAGACTGCTATTTTAGCTACTTTTTAAAATTATTTTGAGGTATACAGGGTGAGCCAAAAACATGGCACACCAAAATCAGGCTCCTTTTAAATGGGACTGGTATATTTTTGCATTTTTCGAATCTACATAAAATTCTAAGCATTTTGTCTTGTCATATTCCTATACCTAAAGTTAATAGTTTGGGAGTTATTAACAATTGAAAATCGGAATTTTTGGACTTTGACGATTTACCAAGCAAAAACAGTTGAAGATAGAGCAAAACGACTTTCACTTTCCTATCTTAACTTTTCAAGAGCTATCTAACGGAAATAAAAAGTGAAGGCGAAGTGAAGGTGAAGTGAAGGTGAAGTGAAGGTGAAGTGAAGGTAAAGTGAAGGTAAATTGAAGGTTAAATTTACCTTCATTAACCTTCAAATCACCTTTACTTTTTAATATATTTAACCAAGTAGTGACAATACAAAAATCGACCTTACTAACTGTCCAGAGTTATTAGTTTGTGGTTCATAAAATATTTAATGTATGTCTCGAAAATCAATAGTTTTTGAAATATTCCAACAAAATAAGTTTAAGTGTTTTTAACAAATCACCCTGTATCTCAGAAACAACTGAAATGTTGCATCGCGGTAAAAGCACTAGCAGCACTTGCCATTTCGGAAAAAGCAAAAGTGGCATCACCTAAACTAGACACCCTGTATAGGGTATTCTATTTAAAAAAATAATAATTTCTCACACTTTTATAAGCTACCTTGTATAAATTTAAAAATACATTGCAACCTCTGTGGATAACAATCCTACAACTTCTTAAATTAAATGTTTTTTGTAGCTAGAAAAATAAAGAAGCTGGTGGAGTCTATAACCCTGCACTAATATTTTAAAGTTTATTAAAAAAGCGCAAAAGTCGCAAAACTTTTCTTGGTAATCAGAAAACTAAACAGTTAGAGAAGATAATGTGATACAAATTATAAGAGGGTCGTTAGCGGAACATAAAAAAATGCTTTTTAAAATGGCTACTTTGCTATAATTTTTATACACTTGATTAAATGTGTTAGTAAAATAGAAAACAAAATTTCAATAAATGAATAAAACATTATATACATACCTGACTAAACACTAATCCCACTAAACAGTAAAAAAAAAATTCTACAAGAAATTTTTAATACAAGGAATCTTTATAAGACAATGTTTATCATTGAATAACGTTTACTGCATAGAAAACTTGGCTTAATTTAAAGATGGCGTAGAGATTAAAAACAAGTGAAAAATTCAGAATGGTCACAGCCATCTAATAGAATAGAATGTTAGGAAGTAGACTATTGACAATTTACTTAATTTTTTAAGATTTGATAATTCCCTTTTTTGCCACAATTTTAACTTACCAGAAGGTCTTAGCATAATATGTATAGATATTATTGTATATTACTATTATGTAAAAAGTGTATAGGGTTTTGTTAAATTTTCTATAATAGCTATGGAGAGAGGTAATCTCAAAAGAACATAATAAGGAAAATATTGGTAAAGATTGCTTAAAGTTTTTACTAAACAGTGTGGTTCATGCAGTGTGCAACAAATAGAAACCTTTTTTACATTTTGCCATTTCTTAAAAAATTGTATTCCTTACAAAAAGTAGGTTCATGATCCCAAACTGTATTAGCAGTAGTAGCAGTTTTATTATAAATTCAAAGAATAAACCAAAAAATATAAAAATGCAAGCCTGTAGAGTCAAGTACTCCTTATTATAAAAAAATGTTAAATACAATTCTTTTGAAATTAAAAGTTATGCCTAAATACCTTGGTAAGTCATGGCCTACTATTTGAATTTATTTTTTTCAGAAATTTTGAAATATTTTTATATATATATATGTGTGTTATTTTTGTTGTACTGGCTGTACCCAACTTACTTTTAAATAGTTTTAAGTCGTTTAGCTTAGGAATTAAATTAGTCCACTTTTGTCTAGAAAAAAGCAAAAACTGTTGTTGCTTTAAAGTAGGATTTTAAATTTGGTAACCATTTGAATAATGTTTGAAAAAGCGACAAAATTATTAACGAAAAATGTTCAATTTTGCCACTAAACTCCAATACTTTTTTCTTTCATGGATTTTGTTGATTTTGCTTCCAAAACCAGGACTTTATAAGTTTTGCTTATCAATTATATGGATTTTGTCTATTTTGCTTTCTTTTATGATAAAACAATTTTCAGGCATATTTTATTTATAATAAATTCTCTGGAACTGTAAGCTCTGGATCATCCACATTACGCGGTTTACAAAAAGCAAAAATGTCCACATAAAATTTTAGGGGCAGTTTTAATTACCAGTCGAATCTAGAATGCAATTTGAAAACGTCAGACTTTTTATTGTTAACTGAAGCATTATCTTTAACAATAACTGAAAGGTTAGAGGGTGAATAATTGTTTTAACTTTTTAAAAAAGATTTAAAGTTTTCACTGCTGTGATAATACAACTTTTTTCCTTTTACATAAATTACCGGACACAAATTCGTTGAACGATTGGAGTTTTCAATTTAAATTGCCATTACGGAATGGATTTAGGCTGATCTATTGTAGTAGTAGGATTCTTCGGCCCATACTGATTTTTAAATTAAGAACAAATATAGAAAAATTGATTGGGAATAATATGCCGCCGACAAGCGACAGTTTTTCTCACGATGACCATAATGCAAGCTTGTTATTCGTCGCGGCGAACTTTATTTGTTTTGTTTTTTAAGCTCGTAGGACTTTATCTGTTGTGCTTCCAGGCTAAAATTTGGTTGTTTGAAATGTATGAGACTTCAGCAGGTGATTTGGGTTTAGGGATTTGGCAAATCAATAGATTACAGTTTTTAAAATATATTTTACTGACCAACTCAGTTTTGACCAAAACATCCGTTTTGCTTTTAAGCCCCTTATTTGTTTTAAACCATATTTTAATATTTTATATTGGTTTCAGGTAAACTACGAGATTAATTTTATGGTAAGTAAACTAAAATAAAAACAAATAGCTGCACTTTTGACCAAGCCATTTAGAAAACAACTGTAAAGGAAATATTTTTAATATTTGGAAGTAACATAATTTTAAATTTACAAATTTTTAAAACTGTAAAAATTTCTGGAAACTTTAAGCGCAGAGTCTCCTTAATGCTTCATGGGAATAACCTAAAACAACTTGACTTTTAATTATACTAATGAAATCAAATATGACATAAAAAATGTGTATTTTAATTAATATAGTTATAAATACAACAGGTCAGAGTTGGGTCAAATACTGAAATTTAGTATTCGAATACGAATACGAATACCGTAAAAAAGTATTTGAATACCGAATATTTTCGAATACCTACAAAAAAGTATTCGAATACTCGGTATTCATGAATACCAGGATTGGGTATTTATAAATACTGAAGAGCAAAAAAACCTCCTTTCTCTTGGAAAAGCAACTCATTCTAATTTTTATAGGTTTTTCCATACCAAAAATGCAGCGGCGTACCTTGTTTTTGCTTAAAAACTAATAATTTCAAACATACAAGACGTCTCCCAAATTTTCCGAAAATTCCTTTCCTATTTTTAAACTATTGACTTCACTTTTGTAGTGGGGATACATGTACATATTATCTACGATTTACCAGATAGTCATGATTTAAACTGACATAATAAAATTTATTATACACATCCCTTTTGTGTAAAATAGAGATAAATACATATTAGTCAAACCTTTTTTGGAAAAAAAAAACATTTTTGTAGTTAAAAAAAATATAAAGTTTGTTTTACAAATAAAAAGAAACCTGTAAGTCGATTTGCTTTAGTGAATTTGTTATAAACAACAATTTAAGAATAATATGTGGACAGTGTACACTGTACACTTAGTTGCAAAAATGTTTAATACATAGAAAACATAGTTTGCAATGTCGCTTTTTAAATGTTGTTACTTGTTTTTTTTTTAAATAGCACAACCCCAAGAAGATAATTAATTTAGATATATTTTTATTTGCAAATATAAATGTAGGTATATCTATTCAAAATTACTTACCTATTAGGACCATAGACACAACAGATCAAGATTCAAAAACATATTGAATTCCTTTTTTTATTTGTAAAACTAACTTTCTAAACTGTTAGTTTGAAAATAATGATATATATGACTTATACTAAATTTAACCTCGTCGTCCCATCGCGAACATGTTTTAAGCCGCTCAAGATGCCTAAAATGTAACGTAATATTCAAAAACTAAGTAAACAGTATTTAAATTCAGGATTTGAATACCAGAATATAGGTATTTGAATATCAGTATTCGAATACCGGTATTCGAATACCAGTACTCGAATACCAGTATTCGATTATCGGTTTCCGAATATTAGTATTCGAATATCGGCTATTCGCTTACAAGAATATTCAAAACAATATTCAGAATAAAGACTACCGAATACTGGCCAAAAGTATTCTGTCGAATACCGAATACCAAACACATAAATCTATTCGAATAGTATTCGAATACCGCACAAATGTATTCTGAATAGTATTCAGAATACCGAGTATTCGAATACTACCTAACTCTGCAACAGGTGTATAAAAATTGATTTCAACGTCCTACAGTGGGAGGCTTTGAGGATAATAAAAACCGTGCATAATAAATATTTCTTTCCAATTTTTACTTTGCCGTTACTCTACCATATCAAAATGCAATATTTAAGAAGATAAGCAACATATTTTGTAAAATATTAATATATGCATATAGTAAGCTAAAATTTTACGTTTTATCGCTAAATTTACCGTAAGTCACGTTTACCGACTCAAAGTACAAACGATTGAATTCGGATTATAACATCAAAGAAGAGTAACGGTTTAGTCGACTTGTTAATTTCGATTGCTCCAAGCGATACATTCGCAATTTACGCATATTAAAAGAACACCTTCTTCATAGTCAGTCTTTGCAGTTTACAAGGAAGACACTCAGATAATATACAGGGTGTTACAGAATGTTCGTTTTTTTTTATCTTTGGACAAACCACGAATGCTAAAAGCCTAAATACTAACGTACCGTGGGTGTCTTAAGCGAGGTAAGAGGGAGTTTGTTGACACGGGACTTAAATACTTGAAGATTTGGGGGAAAGGAAAGACCTCTGCGGGCAGCAGGTTCCACAATCTAGAAACTCTAGGGATAAAAGAACGAACAAAGTGGGAAGTTCGGGGCCCGTCCAGTTGGACCGTATAGGGATGCATACGCGCGGAACCACGAGTTTCTCTGTTGGGAACCGTGAGTGGATGAACTATACTGGACAATTCTTCAGAGCAGAAGCCATGAAGTACCTATAAAGCGATAACCCCCACAGCCCGAAGATGGGCAAGAGAGGGAAGCCTTTCTGTAAGTAAAGGATCATTAATGAGACAAATAGCTCTTCTTTAAATAGAATCAAGAATGCTTAGGGTTGTGGGGGACGCCATGCCCCAGACATGAGAACAATATTCTATAGGGAGGTCGGATTTGGGACACATATAAAGTGTATAAATTAGAAGCGGAAAAATACTTTTTGACTCGAAAGAGAAATCCAAGCTTTTTTGAAGCTGCCGTGGCTATAAATACAATGTGTTTATGCCAGTTAAGGTTACTTTTAAATGTGACGCCCACAAGATTGAAGGTGTCTTTGCTCTGTAAAACTTGGCCGCTCATAAGTAGAGAATGAGTATTTGATGACTCTTTTCGCGACAAGGAACAGGATTGTGTTTTGGATGCATTAAAATGGACGAGATTTTTGGCGCCCAATCCAATATTAAATTAAGATCCTGCGAAAGAGATATCTGCATCGCTCTGCGTTTGTTTTCCAAGTCAGGTTAAGTGAAGCATTTAGGAACCTGAAGGGTACTATCGTCGGCAAAACCATGAATGGAATTAGTTGTGGACGAGAGAAGGTCGTTGATGTGAAGAAGAAACAATGTTGGTACCAGAACTAAGCCCTGAGGGTCTCCAACATTCACTTGGTGAAAGCTTGACGAATGGCCGTCTACAATAACTGATATACGTCGATCAGATAGATAACTAGAGAGCCAACTACAGAGTTTAGTTAAAAGACCATAGAAGGGAAGTTTATTAAGAAGTGCAGCATGCCAGACCTGGTCAAAATCCTTGGATATATCAAAAGCAACGATCTGGGACTCACCTAGAAACCCAAGAGACTTATTCCAGCAGTGTGATACGAAGGAAAGAAGATCTGCTGTAGATCTTTTGTGGCGAAATCCATACTGCCTGTCATGCAAAATTTTGTGTTTTTCTAAGTACTTAAGAATTTGTGAATTAATTAATTTTTCCATTACTTTACAAAGAACTGAGAGAAATGAAATTGGTCTATAGTTAGATGGAAGAGATTTAGATCCTTTCTTGGGAATAGGTTGAACACGTGCACCTTTTTAAGATTGTTGCAAATTTTGGAGCACATTTTTTAAAACGATTGCTGGTATGCCATCCAGCCCAGACGATTTCTTGGTGATAAGGGAAGAAAGGATATGCTTAATGTGTTTTACCTTAAAAATAATATCGGGCATTTTATTTTTTCTCTAAATCTAAACAAAATACGAAAAACATAGGAGAAATAAAAGCTATAATTTTAATTACACAGTCTATAGAAAGCAAGAAAAAAATACACAGATTTAGGGTAAGCCGGGATAATACTGCTCTCGGGGAAATGCCGCCCATACCTATAACTTAAAAACCATATCCGGTATAATCGCGGGAGAAGGGTATAGTGTGGGGGAATGACGACAGACCAAGCACTGGAAGTTTCCCCAATTCACTCGCAGCAGGGGGAGAAAGTGCTTGAGTTTGTTTGCGGTCGCGTTGATATAATTTTGAGTGAATATTTTTATAGGTCAATTCAAAAGTTTATAACTTTTTTATGACTATTATTATTTCTAGAAATTACCTATTTTGTTTGGTTATAGTTTAGAGTTTTCTAATGAATATTTAATATTAACTGTACAATTTTATTCTAAAATTATAACGGGTATTTGGGGTAATGCCGCTTAGGTGAACGGAATTACTCCTAGTAAACGCCATTACCCGCATTTGTTTTTTTCTTAAGATATACCAAGAAACTGACCAAGAACTACCACAAAAGCTTCTTGGATGGAATGAAAATATGAGTCGTCCACAACTAGGACGTAAACCAGTTTTTAATTAACAGTAAGAACGAGAAATAAACCTATAGAATCGCTATACTAAGGGCTGACTAAAGATAAAGATAAAAAACAAATAAAAAATGCAAGAAAAAGTATTAGTGAAAACAAAATAAAAAAAAACAACTACAGAGAAGAAAGCTAAAGCAAAATCTTCAAACAAAAAGTTTTTCAGGAAAGTTCAGTGATGACAACATGGAATTAGACCATGAAAGTTTTAAAAAAATGCAATATTTGCAAAGAATTTTCTATACTTAAATATTTTCTACTGTTGCACTGAATAACTACTAAAAGTTGTATCCTATACTTCTGTAACACTCTGTATAAGTAAATGTTGCAAACAATTTAAATTTTATGTCAACATTTATAATTAAAGCATAAGATTAAAAACATGCAATTGTCAATTTTGGTACATTAGGCATTACAACTTAAACAGTGGGCTAAAGGAAGCAAAATTTCAAAGAAAATTTTACACCACTTTTTTTTGACCAATCAAATGTGTAGTTTTGGTTGCATTACCATGACAACACAAGTATTTGTCGGATTTTTTTTTCTCCTGTCTGGGGTACCCTGGATCGAATTATAGTGGAAAATTTTTGACATAATCATTTTTAACGTCATGTCTGTCATTCACATACATAATTAAAAAAAAGGTTATTTTTGTACCAGTTGTAGTTTTTCAGACATACCATAATATACAATAATGTAAGGTTTTAAGACCCTAAATGACAATTTTATACAACTACAGTTAGTAAAATAATATCATAAAACAGAAGTACTAGACATAAGTGAAGAGCAAACGAAAGCAAGGTATGGGTCTAAAAAAATTAAAATAAACTATTTTTACCAACTGTAGTAACATATGGTATATACAGGGTGTTATTTAATAAGTGTCCGATATTTCAGAGAGTGATTTTTCAAGTATTTTTAAGGTAAAAGTTCCTATGAACGTGTGGTCTAAGATGCTTCGGTTTCAAGATACAGGGTGTCAAAGTTTTATTTTTATTTATGTTTTCTGCATAATTTCCTAAATAATGCCGATTTCCGAACGAAAATTGGTACCTGGGGATTTTGACATGAGAATTTGAATTTGTTCTTAATTTAGCTCTTACTTGTAGGGCGCTAGCCACATGTATATTCTCACTTTCAAAGGCTCATGACTTTTTGTACAACCCTGTATTTACATTTTTGTTAAAAGAAATGGATTCCTTAGTCATTTTTACGTAAAAAGGTACTCTTATTAGATGACGCTAGGAGCAACCGTTTTCGAAATATTTTAGTTTAAAATAATCGATGCATACGCTTAGTAATAAATATGCTAAGTAAAGACCGCCGAAAATGACGGTTTTATCAAGTAGCGGTCTTTACTTAGCATATTTATTACTAAGCGTATGCATCGATTATTTTAAACTAAAATATTTCGAAAACGGTTGCTCCTAGCGTCATCTAATAAGAGTACCTTTTTACGTAAAAATGACTAAGGAATCCATTTCTTTTAACAAAAATGTAAATACAGGGTTGTACAAAAAGTCATGAGCCTTTGAAAGTGAGAATATACATGTGGCTAGCGCCCTCACAAGTAAGAGCTAAATTAAGAACAAATTCAAATTTCTCATGTCAAAAACCCCCAGGTACCAATTTTCGTTCGGAAATCGGCATTATTTAGGAAATTATGCAGAAAAACATAAATAAAAATAAAACTTTGACACCCTGTATCTTGAAAGCGAAGCATCTTAGACCACACGTTCATAGGAACTTTTTACCTTAAAAATACTTGAAAATCACTCTCTGAAATATCGGACACTTATTAAATAACACCCTGTATATTATAAAAGAATAAGCAATGATAAGCTCCAAAATTACATATATTTGCAACTACAATTAGTAAAATAAAAATATTTATTTTATAGTAAAATTTTAAGCTCCTATCAAAGTTACAAATATTAATTTAAAAGAATATTATTCAACAAATACTTGGTGTGAAATTTTCTTACCGAATACCACACGTGCATAAAATATTCCGGGAAATAAATTTAGCACTTGTGGTATTTCAAGTGAAAATTTAATAATTTTAAATATATATTTTTTTATTTGCTGCCTTAAGTTAAGTCAAGTATTTTAAAAACTGTTAATGCATAATATAAAAAAATCGACAAAGACATTTTTTTACTTTAATTTTTTTAACTTTAAATTTTGCCATAAAATTCTCTACAACATTCACTTATACAATTTTGTTTTATTTTTTAAAAATAAAGGTAGGACCAGTTTCCCAAAAGACGTTTATAAATTGTAAAAATTTTTGCTCCATTTGTTCTTGTAAAACCTATCCTGGAAAACACTGTATGGTGCTCCAATCTTTTAATTTTAAACCTCTCTAATAATCTGTTTAAGTTTACCATACAAAACCCTTAAAACTTCTAATAAATCCATACAGATTAACTTTGCAATTAAAAAAAACATATTAGTAGCAGCCGTTAATTATACCCACCACAAAAAATGGCTGCCGGTGACAATATACATAAGCTATAATGTTGCGACACAAATATTGTTATTGGAAGACTTGACAGTGTCCCTAAGGAAATAAGTAATTAAATTACTGTACCTGACATGAAATACAGCCCATGTAATGTAATATTTCAGTGACAAGTCAAATTTATCATTACTGCCGAGCAGACGTGAAATTAGACATCACAAATCTTAGTTAGAGACTAAAATTACACGTTCGAAAAGTCATACATTGTCTATTTTGGGTAACAAAGAAAAATGATCGTCAAAGAACTTTTGTTGTTTGACGAACATCATAAAAAATGCTAACAGTAAATTTTTATGGCTATGTATATTATTTTCGGATGGCTGTGTTAAAAAAATTATAATTATAAGGTTTGGTTAACAAGTAATGAGCAGTGATTAAAGCCATATTTAGTGCCACTTACATATTAGTCGGGTAGAAAGTGCTTATTTTATTACATATTTACTTATGCTTATTGTTTAAGCAATATTTAAATACCCTGTATTATTTTAAAACGATTACTCCGTTAATTGTGGACCGATTTAAAAAAATCTTTTTTATTTGAAAAAGTACACTTGCGCGGTGGTCCCATAAAAAAACAAGTCAGGATCGCAGGAGAAAAAGGTACTGAACTATTTTTTTCTCTCTAACTATGTTGTTTCTGCGACAAAGTTGCCCCTAGTGTGTATAGTAAGAACATTTTAAAAGCGCAAATTCGGTACCCTTTGAAAATAATACAAAAAAACATAAAAAAGGCCGCCTGCAATCGGACTATTTTATACAAAGGCGCCGCTATCCTTTACAGCGACGCGCCAATACACTATGGGATAGAAATCCATCATTTTGGCCAAAAAGCAGCTTTGAAATTTTAATGGCTCATGCTGTGTATTTCAAAGTAGATACTCCAAACTACATGTACGCGAAATTATATGACGACTTTATTGGGGTAATAAGAAACTTGAAAATGTATTTTAAGTAAACATAAATATACAACATTTAATCCACTTGGTTTATTATTAGCCTTGTATACTAAAAAAGTAAAAGAGTTTAAATAATAAGAGCTATTGTTGTTTTTCCGATGCAGTCTCGCGAAGTCTCGCTACTTTTGTCAAAGATTTTTTTACCTTTTTCTTTATCAGTTTTTGTACTTACAATTGCCTTCCTACTTTTTGCTACTTCTGAGTGTAAGGACAGATACAAGAATTTTTATAATTTACAAGGTTTTCCATTTTTAAATGTAATATATTTTGTCCTACACTGTATATCCTAAAAGATAAAAGTATTCTGATGAAAGAAATGGATTTCACAGGAGCTACCCAACAAAATAGTGTTTTTTATTTATTTTATACGTTAAAAAATAAAAAAGTTGGGAAGATGTATCTCTATTACGCTTCTAAGAATAATTTAAAATTATTTTTCAGAATTGGATGGTCAAATTTCCGAAACTAATTGAGATAGACACATCAAATGTAGAATTTTTTAAAGCATTTTAAAAGATTTTTTGGTAGTGATATAATATTCAGGGTATTCTATTTAAAAAATCATACCTATTGTCGTACCCTGTATATCGTATGAGATAATAATCATCTGATTCGTGATTAGAATACTACCGAATTAACCAAACCAGCTGACATTTTAGTTTATTTTGTACAATAAAAAATAATAATTTTAAGGGGGTGTAAATTTATAATAACATATAATAAGTTTTAGGTTTCCAAAAAGCATTTGTAATAATTTATAATATTTTTCCAGTAAAAAGCACCTCATTTTAAGTTAGATTGGTAAGTTTAAGAATTTTGACCAAAAAATTAATTTCTAGGTATCCCATAGTGCGATGACCAGCTGCATCAACCGGCATATCATAAAGAAATATAGCAAAGGTGGCCGCGAAGACAAGCATGCCGATTTATTTGCTTTAAACTTTTTGTAATTTTTTTCTTATTAAAGAGCACCGAATTTACATTTTTAAACTGTTCCTTCTATATATGCTTAGATCTTACCTAAGCTGGTTGTTTAAACAATCAAGGTAGTAAATGTAACGTCATTTTTTTTTATTTGTCATGTGGTTGTCATTTAGCTAATAGTTTATCTTTTTATTTTTGTTTATTGGGTAATTGCGGGTATTTTATTTTTTGGGTCAGTTGTTTCCGTTTATAACCAATTTATACCTACGAGAGTAGCATTGCCGTTTTGGGTGAACAGTTTACATGAGGGAATATGGTATTAGTAGTGTTTTTTTAATATACAGTGTGTCTACGTAAGTTGGCGTCATATGGAAAGGTTTTTTTTTTTTATTATTAATTTTACGAAAAAAGTAATTCTTTATAAAAAGTTTTGCATGTTCCAAAACCTTAAATGCAATCATCAGTTATCAAAAAAGGGTCTCAGTTATGTACGAGGTTTTTTGCTAATATCGCAAATTGTTATAAAAAAAATGTTTAAAATTAAAAATCTTTTAAATATGCAATTTTGTTCATTTCCAAAAATGTTTTTTTGATTTTTTTCTGCCATAATAGTAAAAATTTAGGTTTGACATTAGTGCACTATACTTTATGATTATAAATACCACAGTGTTAAATAAACTTTTTAAAAATAATTTTTACTAAAACAAGAAAAATGTACAATGCACTAATTTATAAACTTAAATTTTCTAGATTTTTGCAAAAAAAAAATATATTTTTTTGGAAATTAACCAAATTGCATATTTGAAAATAATTTTTAATTTAAAATATTTTTTCTTTATAACAATTTGCGATATTAGCAAAAATACAGGTACTTTACTCTTGAGCAAAAATTACATTTTTGGCCAAACCTCGTACATGACTAACACAATTTTAATGAATAACTTTTTTCTGTAAAAATAATAATAAAAAAGATTCCCATATGCCGAAAACTTACGTAGACACACTGTATGGTCACCGAATGAATATTATTAATTAAAAACCAAATAGTGTAAAATATAATATATTTAAAATAATTAACCGTTTTCAAAAAAAAAAAAATAATAATAAATAAATAAAACTCTAAAAAATTTAAAAATATTGTATAAAAAAATTAAAATGAAGTGGGGTAATAACATATAGTACTCTAAACTCTAAATAGTAGTAATAATAATAATTAAATACGCTTTCCATATTTCAATACCATATGTTATTATTATTTCTTTATTAAATTTTATTAAACTTTTTTTCAAGAATAAAAGGTGATTAATTTTTTTTTTTAGACAGTCTTAGTACCTACAAAACGTGGGGTCCCAGCCTATTAAAACAGTACTTAAATGTGGAGGTTTCGGAGGAATGAAAGATCTCTCATAGAAGGAGTTGTGAAAGACTCCAATATACAGATATGGAAACAATTTTGAAGCAAGGTCTATCCAAAGAAAAAAAAATACTTTTGCTCAAAAAAACGTTCACGCTGCTGTAGCTATAAATATAAGATACAGGGTGTTACAAAGTTATTGCTCACCATAGGATCTCGAGAACGATTGGGTTGATTAAATTAAGGCAAAGTGGCGCTTCAACATTTTCTTTCAGACATTTAAAAATGTTCGGAGAAATTTAAAAAAGTGTAAAACAGTTCTTACTTTTTTTTGGGTTTATTTAAACAGATATTTTACCATAAGGGTCATAATAATATTACGACTTTTTCTCAAATACAAAATGACTATATATTTGTTATTAACCATTTTGCTTCAATTTATTTTTTGTATATGTTACGCGATTACTCCGGCGTTTGTAGATCGATTTTAAAAAGCTTTTCCTTTTAATTTAAAAAAGTGCATTTCCGCAGTGGTTTCATAAAAACCAAGTCAGGATCGCGTTTTTACGGCAAAGCTGTCTCTCGAAAATTTAATATTTTCACTAAACTTAAGTAGGTGCCTACTATTAGTGTTTTTATGTGTATGTTTACCGAATTTATAGTAATAATAATAAAAAACTAAAAGCAAAAAATAAACATTTTAACCTTGGTTCGACTATTCGTACAAAAGTTTTTCGATTTTCTACTGCATCGCACATAGTGCGACTCTGGAGAAAATATAATTTTTCCTTGTTTGTCAAAAAATGTCCTTCAATGACTTCTCGCAATTTTCTCAATAATATCTAAACTAGTATAAAAGTTTTCATGGACTTTCATTATCATTTATTTTAACTGATATACGTTTCGAATGGTGTCTATTTCTAACCGTTTTCAAGTAATAACTTAGTTATTACAGTTGGACATAGACACCATCCAAAATGGCGTGTATCACTAAAAAATAAAAGACAATGAAAGTCCTTAAAAGTGGTATAGAAGTTTTTATAAAAAAGATGATTTTTTTAAAGTTTATCACTCTGTGGTTCCAAAAGTAGGATGTTTAGTACTAGTTATGAAAGGGTAATATTATCGAGGTAATGTTACCAATAATGTTGGTAATATTACGTTACACTACCGGAAGATCGGTAGCATTGAAAATATTGTTTTTTTCCGCCCTACACTCTCACCAAATTAACGCGGGGATTGTGGTAAATAGTTTACCAAAAATGGTTGTTTATCAGTAAGTTTTTAGGTAAACCGTTTACCACATTTTGGGAAACTATTTACCACATTTTTAAGATGCAACCATTGGCCCAGTTGTCATCTGGCGTCATGTTAAGATTTTAATTTATTGGATTAAAATAATTTGAACCGAGTGCTAATGAACCTTTGTTTATAGATTGAAACCTTTGTATTGTAAGTAACCTAATATTAAATATTTCATTATTTTATTTCTTTTAAAGTAATAATAATTTTTATTATATTGTGTAAGAGCAGAATAGTTCTTCATAGTGTATAAAAGTTTTAATTTTCTTAAAATGTTAAATAATTTTTTTAATTTTATTCTGGAGAAAAGCCAAATAATATTTTGTTTAAATAACCTATATTTTTGGACAAACATATAAAATCAAGCACTCCTGGCGATTGCATTGCAGCAAAGCCATAAACCCAGTCAAGCAAGTCAAATCACTTTTTATTAAAAAGTTTATCTCCCTTAGGGATAATGATGAGGATAATTTATCATTATCCACTCTATTACCTAGTCCATTCTTGACTTTGACTTGTTTACAAAAACGTTTTTGTTGTTTTTCGTATTTTTTTACTGAAAATGTGATTCGTATTACGGGTAATAGTACCGAATTTTAAATTACCCGTAATTTTACATCCTTATTTAGTACACATATTTATACGATTCTTTATTTTTAATTTTGGTTGCAAAATCACCCCCTAAAGCTTTTGGTAGACCTACTGTACACCCTGTATTCTGTAGTTTTCCAAGCATTGGCATTGGCTGCTATACATTTAATTTTGTCCGTTACTCAACCACTATGCAAATTTTCTGTCAATATATTATTGGAGCACTATAATACTCAGACTAACTTATACAATATAAGGTTTAAATTGCGTAATTAGCGCCGTTATTGGCAGGATTATTTACAATATACGCGTAAACAACGATTTTTCAAACTTTTATTGAATTTGTTTATGCATATCCCACATTTAATTTGATTAATAGCCTACACCCACGAATCACGCAATTGGTTATAAATATTTATAGGTTTTGCATAATTTTTAGCCATAATTTGTCTTGAAAAACGTAGCAATGTGACAGAGGAATGTAATGCTTTAATTTGTAAACAAATTATTCTAAAAATAACCTGGTTTATACATAGATTATGTAGTCAAGATAAAAAATGAATAGGCGGATATACTAATTACTAAATTGTGATGTGGTACCTTTAAATCCGCCACATCTACTACTTATTACGAATTATTACAATCTGAATTTAGTTGATCAAGTTTAGTGGATTAACTATAATCAAATATATATATATATATATATATATATATATATATATATATATATATATATATATATATATATATATATAAATATATATATATATATATATATATATATATATATATATATATTATATATATATATATATATATATATATATATATATATATATATATATATATATATATTTCGATTTTTCTTGATCAACTGAAGTAGGTCAACTACAATTATTGAATAAAAATGAGACATGTTTCCGGTCAATTAAGTTTCATTGATTACCCAAAAAATTGATTCATTGATATATGATATTTTATTTATCATTCGAGTTTATTTTATCAAACCAACAAAAATCGCATCGTAAGGGCCAAATACACTTCGGGCTACTTTTAAACAATTTTAAAGAAAATATTATTGAGCTTTTTGCCAGAATACAGCGTATCTTCGAAAGTTCTTAACAAATGGGAAACTTTATTATTATTAATTTTACGAAAAAAAGTGTCTTTTAAAAAAAAAACCTAAGAAAATACATTTCCACAAAAATATTTGAAGGTTGGATGTACCGGGTGGCTTAAAAATTACTTGTTTCCAAATTAAAATAAGAGGTATTTCCTAACTACGGTACCAAACTTTAAAGGGTGATTTCTTATGTCATTTTATAAAGAAAAGTCCCTACATTTTTTTGAAAGACTAAAATTTTTATATAGCACCAAATGGTAAAATTTAACCGGCAAGTAATACCACATATATTTTTTAAAATTTTTAATAAAATCGTTTTATGAAAAAGTTTAACTTTTTTGGAAAATTACTTGCAATGTAAGTATTATTTACATATACATTGCTTAAAAAATTTGAATGTGAACATTAAGAATTAGGAAAGTATCAGTTTTCGTGTTCACAATACAAAATTATTTTTTATATAATATTTTACACATAAAAGAAATGTTTAATCATGAATACCTTTTTACATAAAAATGTTTCTTGCATTATGGTTTTTTAAATAATAAATGCGTAGACGTGTATTGCACAGTCAATCCAGGCAAAAAGTATTTTCCCAGAATAAACCAAATTTTTAAATATTTTGTATTTATATGTTTAAACAAACCTTTTTGTCAACCAGTATATTTTACCTCAGTTGCCTTAATAGATATTACATTTGTTTTTAAGTCCGACACTACTTCTCTAATCTAGACATACTTACTACAAATTACTTTATTTTCTTTCTTTTATTTACTTTTTATTAAATAATTAAAATTCATTAGAAGCTTAATACAACGTAAAAACGTCTTTACTCGACCTGTTTAGTGAATATATTTTAGAAAACGGCGCAATTTGTATCTGCCCACCATCTATGGTGTATCAACTTCTCTGAGATCTTCTTTATAAATGGTATTATCGCTTTTTGCCCGTCGTGCGTAAAGCACTGTATTTATAGACTGTTTGCCAGGTACCTCGTTATTTACTGTATAAAACACTTTATTTGTAATGATGTTACTAATGGTATTCTAGCCTCCTATACTTTAGGTTCACTTGGGTCAAGTCTCCATTATATAAGGAAGTTATTTACGCGTTGTCCTTATATGAGAGGATAATTTTTAAAAATTAATGATTCTATAGCAATTCGTTGATGTAAAGATGCGGAAGGATTCCTACCTGTTGGTATAGATAGCATATTATTAGCCGCCATATTTGCACGACGAAGTCATGTTTCAAAAAGATATATACTTTACTGGTTGTTAGATTTTAAGCGTATAGGTAGAATTCTCTATATGGCCTTAATAAGTGTATTATGCAGAAAAATGCAAATTATTAAATGTTATGTAAAAAGCTATTTTAAATTGCCTTAAAAATTCAAAATAAATGTTCTATCCAGAAAGCTATCACTCCTCGAAGCTGGCTACTGGGAGTTTTTCGAAATACTTACAGAAATATTAACTTTAGTAAGAATTATTTTGTCATACTTTAAACGTATTTTTCATGTTAGATTTCTTACAATGCCTTTATCACTTTTGTAAAATTGTTTTCTAAATCGCTGTTTTCTGGTACCAAGGCCGTGCTTCAAATGTTTGCCTGACTACTCAGCGTTTATTTAGCTGTTTCAACTTGAAGCAAATACATGAGATATTCAAACATTCTCTTGCCATCCTTTACACCTAATTTATATCTACAATCGGGTACACCTCAATGAAACTGCCTACGGTTGGTTCTTGTTTTATTTTTATGGGTAAGTTGAATATGTCCGAATAATTAGTCGTCTGATATCATCTTTAGCATTCGTATTATTTTGGTCTTCAGCGTGGAAGCTATAACTTATACACTTTCTGAAATTGTTTGTTGCCATACCTCATTCTCAGGAACATCCCAATTAGTTTATAGTCGCACTTCGTTTCTTTGGAAATGTTTCTTAACATCTACATGGCTTTACATCTTAAAACAAGAACAACACCTTGAGAATTATTTAGTATACTCCAATTATTTCCATTGACTGTAGCTTTAAAGTGTCAAAGATGCGTAACCCAGAGTATCTCGCTCATGAAGTAATTTTATAACCGGCATTAACATACGTCATGTAAAAACTTTTAAATTTGTCCATGTAGATGTTGTGCTTTATTTACATTTGACAATGGACATCTTGCACCCTCACACTGGACTTGCTAAACTTGACAAAGATCACTGTACAGTACGCTTTATTTGTTTTTCTTTAACATATTCTTTGTTAGGTTAATAATATAAGTAATATATTGTTTTTTCTATCTCATTTGGGCTATAATGAAATTATTCTTTAAGGTTTTTCAATCTTTTAGCTCTTATTTCATATTTGCTTGACACCTCTTAACTATTTTTAATTTCTTTATTTGCTATCGTGTTCATCTTGACTACTTTGGATGAAGCTTTATTTCTTATTGATTTTTTTATTTTTTTCAAGAATGGTAGTTAAATTAAAGGTTAAGATGGACTAACTATAAACTCGACACATATGCTGTTAAAATCAGTAACAATATTTTAGAAACCGGAATAATTTATATCCCACTATCCCACCATCTATAGTGAATCAATTTCTTTAGGATTTTTTTACTTGTTGGTCTTAACAAACGTGGTGATTTGGCCACGACATCATTTTAATAAATGGTATTATCGCTTTTTGCCCGTCGTGCGCAAAGCACTGTATTTATAGACTGTTTGCCAGGTACCTCGTTATTTACTGTATAAAACACTTTATTTGTAATAATGTTACTAATGGTATTCCAGCCTTCATACTTTAGGTTTACTTGGAACAAGTCTCCATTATTATAAGGACGGTATTTACGCGTTATCCTTATATGAGAGGATAATTTTTAAAAATTAATGATTCTAAAGTAATTCGTTGATGTTAAGATGCGGAAGGATTACTACATGTTGGTATAGATAGCATATTATTAGCCGCCATATTTGCACGACCAAGTCATGTTTCAAAAATATATATGCCCTATTGGTTTGAGTTTAAAAAAACTAAAAAACACGCTTTTATATGCAACCAGAACTAAAAATTAGAAAATAATTTTTCATTAAAAAAATATTGTCATTTCATAGTAAAAGCGTGGGGTGCATTTTACTATTTTTTCATAACTTTTCCATCATAGATATTTGCCAAATATAATAATTATAACATTTAATATATTTATCACCCACGCTTTTTACTATGAAATGACAATATTTTTTAATGAAAAATTATTTTCTAATTTTAGTTCAGTTGCATATAAAAGCGTGTTTTTAGTTTTTTTAAACTATTAATTATTTTTCATTTTTTAGTTTCTGCTACTCTTGACAAAATGGCGAAAAAATTTTTTAATGAACAAGAGTGGCAAATTTTAAAATTTTTCCAACAGATTGCAACTCACTAAAAATTTCTTCTTCATTAAGTAGCAAAGTTTGAAATTTTGCCAACAGATGGCAATCCAGGCAATGTTTGGACCGTTGCCAATATATTGCAACCCACTAAAAAATTTCTTCTTCATTTAATAGCAAAGTTTGAAATGTTGCCAACAGATGGCAACCTAGGTGTTGTTTTATAATATAATGGAATTTTTTTCCTGGCGATCCAAAAAAGATAACGGGATACTGTTTGCAGATTATTGCATTGTCATGTTTCCTTAATACGTGTGCAAAGTTTCAAAGAAATCGAATAGCTGGAAGTTGGTTAAAATTAGGCTCAAAGATTCCGTTACATAGCCAGATAGTTACAACCCAAGTTAATAAAAAGCGTGTTAACGGCATTTATTAACTGTTATTGTTCATAAAATTGAACACCAATGGTGCAACTAACCCTATATTTTTATTGTTCATAAAAATTGAACACCAATGGTGCAACTAACCAAATTGTGTAAAAACTAAAAAATTTCTTCTTCATTTAATAGCAAAGTTTGAAATGTTGCCAACAGATGGCATCCTAGGTGTTGTTTTTATAATATAATGGAATTTTTTTCCTGGCGATCCAAAAAAGATAACGGGATACTGTTTGCAGATTATTGCATTGTCATGTTTCCTTAATACGTGTGCAAAGTTTCAAAGAAATCGAATAGCTGGAAGTTGGTTAAAATTAGGCTCAAAGATTCCGTTACATAGCCAGCCAGATTGATAGATTGATAGATAGATAGATAGTTACAACCCAAGTTAATAAAAGGTTTTCACATGCAGTTTTTGCATTTCACAACACCTTTAGACAACGCGGTAGTGCCACCACGGGCGTTATTTTTAAAATAACTACAAACTAAGTTTGGCAGAAACTTCACAGCGGCTTTGCCATTACCATCTGTGTGAGGTGACGAGCTATCATCAAAGGATGGTTTTTCTCCGTAGGAAGGTTATTTGCTTGTTTTTTTATGCTGGTTTTCTTATAACCTTTTTATCAATCTTGTAAAATTGGTTTTTTAAAATGCCGTCTGTTGGTATTAAGGCCACTTTTCAAATCTTTGCCTGATTCCTAAGCAATTTGTCACTGTAAGTGTTGCACTTCTTGTTGGTCGACTTTGTCTTAGTTTACTTAACCTCGATCTTATGGTTTGTCTTACGCTTGTCGAACCTGGCAGTGGAGTTGACCTTGAACTAACTGTACAGTGGGCTTCATTTTTTCTTTCAGTTCTTCGTTTAAATCTTTAAGGTAAATTTTAATTTAAACAGTGTTTTTATTCTTATTTTATTCTAGCTGTGATTAGTTTTTCTTTTAGGTGTTTTTTTAGATTTTCGTCTTTTGAATTCTTGTTTTACATTTTCCTGGCTCCTGTTAACTCTTTTTAATTTTCCGTTATTTATTGTCGTGTTTCTTTATAATAACTTCGGATTTTAGGCTTTTTTCTTCCAGAGTGACCGTCAATTTTTAAAGTTAAAATGAACTGACTAAAACTAACCACATATGTTTTTAAAAACAATTTTATTAGAAAACGGAGTATTTTATATCCCGATATCTATGGTGTATATTATTTTTTAGATCCTCTTAAGTAAAGCACTGTATTTAGACTGTTTGCCAGATCCCACGTCCCAAATATGTCAAAAAAGGTTTTCTTGGCTATGGATGCGCTCCAAATTATGGCTTAATAGAAAAAATCAGGTTTAAAAAAAAGTCAAGTTGTGTTCTGAACTAAGCTACATTTAGCCAAATAAGGTTATAAAGTAATAATTTCTTGTTATTAATGTACAATCTTGCATTGAAGTAGGCTGGCTTCTTTATAATCATACATGACTAATTGAGAAATAATATCTTAGAACTATAAGAATAAATATTTTTGAGCGATTGTGTAAATAGATAAAAATATTTTTAAGGATATCCTGTTATGTGGTTTTACGGCTTTAAAACTTCTATTATCCACCTTAAGGAGCGGGAAATCTGACTACCGGTAAAACTAACCACAATAAATTTTATTTTAACTTAATTAATTTAGATTTACAAGTTCCAAAACTTCAAAGCTAAATCTCCTCAGAAATATGATTACACAACGTTAATAAACTACTTGTTTTATAAATTTATGAACGTATCCTTATTAGCTATCAAAGACAATTATAGTTTAAACCATAATTGTCTTTGTTGCTACTAAAAACATTTTTTTTGGTTTATATCATACACTACCAAACCATAATGAAGTTCCACGAATACCGCAATCTCCTGGTCAGTTTATTTGGATTTTCTTTCTTGAAAGCAGGAGATAGATTCTTATGATCAGATCGAAGGGGTTTCCAACCACATAAAATATTTAACATGTAACTTAAAAGATTTTAATAATAAAGTATGAAGAATCAGGGAAAGAAAAATAAAATGTTAATGAAAGATTTATTCGAAGAAAAAGCCAAATCATTTTGTATTAGAACATATCAACAATAAAATAAATTTCAATAAAATATATTTGTATTAATACAGTTTACTTTTGTAATATCACACCCCATATTTTTTTATTACAAAATACAGGGTGGCCCACCATATTCGACACGGTCTGTAGCTGGATAACCATGAGGTTTTAAAAAAAGTAAATACTGAAACATATACAGGTCGGATAAGGCCACAGTATAAAATTATTTTACTCTATACAGGATGTCTCAAAAAAGTGTGACGTATCAAAGTTATATTTTTTTAAATGAAACACCCTATATTTTATGACGGTTTTAGATTCTACATAAAAATAATTTAAGTTTGTTAATAGTAACAAGTGTCTAATTTTATTCATTTTTGTGATATTTGATTTTTTTTTTTCAAAATGCAGAGGTAAAATTAAATTGATTTTACTTTAACACTTTTAAGACTCCTAAAACTTTAAAATTTGTTACAAGATTAGGAAAAATGTGCCTTATTATACATAGGTCTTATCGAGATCATAGATTATACAGGGTGATCAAAAATAATTTCAATTTTTTAGAAAGTCAAATAGCAATATCTCCTTATTTTAAATGGAACACCCTGTATTTTTTCCACCACATGATAACAAACCAAATGCTCTTTCAAATGATGATAGGTTGCCCATACCTATCTTTATAATTTTTAAGTAAATTCCGTTTTAACATATTTTTATTCCAAATGTCTATTTAAATGTAAGTAGGCTGTGATATACCTATGCCGATTTACTAAGCCGTTATTGCAAAATGTAAATTTGTTGGAAAAAGCACTAAAATTAAAAGATTTTGTATTATCTGCCAACTATTTTTAAAATTCACAGAAAAAAAATCATTAGTTTCTTATAATGCTACTTCCAATAACACTTATTTCAGCTGAATGTGGTAATGATAAAACTTGTGTTTTTAAACAACCCTAATAATGCCTCTGGTCAGTTATGACGACATTCTGTGACCTATAACTCGTTTCTTCCATTATCCATAATCACTCGTGTCAAATTTTTAAAGCAACTATTAAGGTTATCAGATGGTTTCTCCTGGAATATTTTTCAGGATTAACTCTAGACTAAAGTAAACCATTTTTTTCACATCCTACCAGTATTATATCATCTTGTTGTTGTAGAAGAAGGGTTTTTATTTAAAATCATTGAAATTTCTTTTAAACTGACTAAAACACTAGTAATCAATAAATGGTCGTTGTTATTTTCTTAAGAAAATATTAATGGCTGCTATGTCACAGCCAACTTTAATTTAAATAAACATTTGGACTAAAAATTTGTAAAAACAGATTTTACTAAAAAGCACAAAAGATAGGTATAGGCAACCTATACACCATTTGAAAGAGTATTTTATTTGTCATCATGTGACGTAAAAATACAGGGTGTTTCATTTAAAATAAGAGAGATATGGCTATTTGATTTTCTGAAAATTGAAATTATTTTTTGATCACCCTGTACAATATTTGATCTTGATTTGACCTACGTATGATATGGCAGACTTTTTTCTAATCTTGTTACACATTTTAAAAGTTTAAAGTGTTAAAAGTGTTAAAGTAAAATCAATTTAATTTTACCTCTGCATTTTTCAAAAAAATCAAATATCACAAAACGAATAAAATTAGATACTTAGTACTATAAACAAACTTGAGTTATTTTTTAAACGTAGAATCTAAAACCGTCATAAAATATAGGGTGTTCCATTTAAAAAATATAACTTTGATACGTCACACTTTTTGAGACACCCTGTATGGAACCAAAATTAATTTTATACTGTGGTCTTATCCGACCTGTATATGTTCCAGTATTTACTTCTTAAAACCCCATGGTTATCCAGCCACAGACCGTGTCGAATATGGTGAGCCACCCTGTATAGTATATATTTTTTATACTAGGCTCTGACGAATACAGGCTTTAAGATAGCTGAAGCTAAGGGTTCTAATTCTGGACAAAAAATGGAAAGAGGAGTCTGTATCACATGGAATTTCAAAGCTACTAAGGAAATACTTAAACCATATTTTCGCGTAAATTATTTGAGATCACTTTGAATGACGAACAAAAACAAAGTTGGTTAACTTCCTGTCGCAAATAAGTCTAAGTTGTAAGTGACGTCATAACATACAAATATAACTCTTAATAGCGTTGTGTTCGCGACTTTATAGACAGCGACATAAATTGGAGCAAATCGTGACTTAACGATATTTACGGCAAAGATATGGCTTTTTATATTCCGAAAATATGAAGTGTCGATAAATTCTTGCCTACCACGTGTAAGGGCGGTCCTTAATAATAACATAAACAACCTTATTTCGATGGCTACGTTGTCCAAACCGCAAAGCGTAGATATAACTCAAGGCGGCACTCTTGACTATTATAATTACTATAATAATATACTATCAGGGTCTTTGATAGTGCTTTCGGTAATAACCAATTAACCAGAACTAACCAAAACACCCCGTGTATTATAGCAAAATTAAAAGTGATCTTTAAAAGAACTTTAAAAATAGCACAGACATTGAACTATGTCCAACGTTGATTATTTTCAGGAATATAATGTCATTCGTAAACTGTGCATTCTCTAGGAAGCTTTAAACCTTTGTGTCACAAGACCCCTCTCTCTCTCTCTCTCTCTCTCTTCTTCTTCCGTTTGACTGAATTCACAAAGTGGCGCCCAGCATTAATTTCGGAGACCTTCATTTATTAACTTTAACTGTAAAATTTAGTAGTACAGAGGATAGCAAATCTGGTCTTTCGAGCAAAAATTATCAAGACTCTGGTTTTAGATATGTTGTTCTTGTTCTCCGGTAGACTTTGGGATGTCTGGCTGGCGGTAGCGGTTTATTGCCAGACACTTTTACTCATTGCTAATTATACAGTTATTCCCTTCCAGTAACTCTTGGAACCGTTCGGGCATGTTTGGGATGAAACTCGGAACGATAATTATATGACCAAGGTCTGTATTTTTTGACATATCGGTGATCTCTAAATGTCAAGGTGACACCTCTTAAATGTCTAGGTCACAGCTGGTGCCACGCACCACTACGCTACCGCCCGCTAGACAGCTCGAGGATCTACCCGAAAGACGAAGGAAGAACACCATATCAAAACCATCAGCCAACCTTAAAATTCTGTTTTCCCGACGTTGCTACCTCCCGGACCAAT
>JACEGR010007577.1:0-47542 GCA_014170235.1 Listronotus bonariensis
TGTATATATATATATATATTCTGACACTCTGTAGTTTTAAAACTTAGACGTTTAGGACATATATTTATATAAGCTTTTTATATTTTTTATTGTAGAATTAGCTTTAAAAGCTTGTCATGTAATACATATAAGTTGTGAAACACCCTGTATATTTTTAAATAAGAAATATTTAAAATTAATTTATTAAACAAGTCTCCTACGTTTCTGGAGTGCTCCAGGGATATGATATCTAATGGATTTAATTTTTTTTATCTTAAAAACTAAACAAGACGAAAAAAAATGGAGTTAAGAAAAAATATTTTAATATAATTTTACTTGCCTAATTTAAAAGAATTTTTTGTGAATATTAGTTTTGGTACCTACCAAAGTAGCTACTTAATGCTACGAATAACACTGCCAAATTTTATTTAAATTAGCTGTGCAGTATTAAAAATATTAATAAAATACCAAAAAAATATGTTTTACAGTACCAGTACCTTAAAAATAATGAATTTTCGGGCACATGTTTATTTAAAATTTTCTTTATTTTCTTAGATGTAGAATTTGTTCTTATTTTTTAAATATTTTGTCATATCTAGTAAAATTTATTACCTAAAATTACAGGGTTTTTCTAATTAACAAATATGTTAATGCTTGTAAGCAAAAATTAAAAAACGGTTTTAGTTTTTAAAAACTATTTATTTTTAACTATTAACAAAACTAGCTGTTTTATTTATGTTTTACTTTACAATGTTAAAATATAAAATTACCAGCACTAACACTTATAATTTATTTTAAGATTTTATTCAAAGTAGTGACACAAACCTAAATAAAGATTTTTGAAAAATTTAACATATAAGTTTTTAACTATTAATTATTACTTACCCATAGCAACCAACGCAAAATAAAGGACTATTTTGCACACATCTTCGGACCAAGTATTACAGGAAAGTCCCTAAAAATTACCTCACCAACATTCACATCTCTTCTAACAAACACTCCAAAACCCCCAACGGTGATTCCCTAATTTCCCAAACCGGATCCGCGTCTAATAAACCATATCTGTCCAAAAATCCTATTATAACTTTATTTAATCGCTCTGAAGTTCTTTGGCACAAGTTCATTGCAAAGGTTTGAGTATTATTATTGCAACAAATCGTTATTTCAACTAGGTGAAAAGTGATTTCATCAGTAGCGTATCAGGATAGTAAAGAAAAAGATTTTTTTATTTTACTGATTTAAAAATTTGTTGTTTCTGTTGACGTATTGTCGTTAAAAATTTATTGGCAGGTATATATTTTTAGTCATCGAATACAGTAATTTAAATAAATGCTCTTTGTGGATCAAAACCGTTTTACACTAGTATTTTATAACTACGTAGCGCTATGGTATTTTTATTTATTTATAATTTTTTAAAAAGATGGTTATTTAGGGCTTTAGTTTTAATTATTTTAAAGTAATTTGGGATACCAAAAAAATTATTACATGTCAAAAATACAATAAGTATAATTTAGCGGTCTATTTTTATAGAAAGAGCTTAAACACTTTGTATTTTTTACTAAATGCAATTTCTACATGGCTTATTTATATGTACTGGGTGAGAAAAATAAAACATGATCACCAATTTCACCTTTTGAAGGAAAACACCTTTTTTATTACAATTCAAGTTCTGCGTCAAATTTCAACTGTGTTTTTATCAAAAAATTAAGTTTATGATTACCTTTCAAACCTATAGAAAATATCACATTAATCGTATCTAACTTTGTTACTTTTGAAACTATTGCCATCGAAATCATGTAATTAGGTGAAAGTATTTCCTTTATATTCTAGGGTTATAAAGTCATCGTCAAAAGCTTAAAAAAAAACTTGCCACGAAACCCCTTCCATTTTTTCTAAGAAGGCGCCTAGCAGCCATCCTGAAATATTTGGTAATTTTACTCTAAAACATAATATTTATGTATTCATTTTATATCCTAAATTTTTTATTTTATAAATATATCTGTTTAAAAAATAAAAGGGAGCAAGGGCAATATTCTGACTAAAACACATATTTTGGGTATCGAACTATTTTTGGAACAATGGAAAAAAATAATGTTTAACATTGTGGTAAACTTGCCGACAAAAAAAAATTGACGCGTTCGCTCAGTCCGACACCCGAAACAGAAAACGACTATTTGAACAACGATTTGACAAAGGTGAATAAAGAGTTGCAAAAAATAGTACGTATAAAGCAAGCAAATGGAGACGTCCAAAGTATGACCTTTCTTTGAAGAAACAACATTATTTGCTGGAAGTGTGGCAAAGAGGAACAGGTTCAAAGAAATTATACCAGATCAAATGACCCTGCAAATAATCCGGAAAACTCCCAGTAGCCAGCTTCAAGAGGCGGAAACTGGCTAGGTTTACCAAGCCTCATCAACAACAACTATTAGAGTATCCCGGCTGCAAAACAATAGCACCAGCTTGGTAGTACCTGGAAATGTATGCGATCGGGAATGCGAGATGGTACTAGGTCACTGTAAAATATTCCGCCCTGTAAAGAATTACCCTTTGGAAACTGCTAATGTGAAAGTTATACCATTTAAAGGCATACATGAAGCCAGAATAACCCTAGGAACAACAAAATTTATCCACGTCGTGTTTGTTGCCGACATCCTGGACAAAGTTATCCTTGGCCTTGACATTATGGAAAATCAGAAGTTTGTACTAGACCTTTCACAACGGGTACTACGAACAAATAAAGAAGATATCGTAATGAGACTACCACGAAGCAGTGAAGCATCGATTCGAAAAGTATTCCTGACGGAAGATTGTTATTTTACCGCCAAACTCAGAAAGCATCATACAAGCAAGGTTTAAAGATTCAAAAGAAGGTTATACCGTTTAAGTCGAACCATTAAAAATTTGTCCGTTATACGCTAAAGGAATTCTACCAGCAAGAACTCTGGCGCAAAAGAGAAAATATGGTATTTGTCAGAATGATAAACCTCAAAGATTTTCCTCAACAGGTCAAAATGGGTGGCAAAGTCGGTACCTGTCAACCTGCTGCTATGATAGTTACCTATCCGTGTACCACACCTGCAGGAGTCTCCACACGTAAACTACCTGAGGATCTACAAGACCTAGAAATTTCATCAAAATCCTTGTTAGACCCAGACCAAGTATCTATGCTGGAAGAGCTTTTAAGAAGATATCAAGATGTTTTTCTTTATCCAAAAAGATTTGGGTAAAACCAGTGTAGTTCAACATCGAATAAACACTGGAGACGCATAACCGATAAAACAACCACCCAGAAGAATTCCTTTAGCCAAGAAAGAAGAAGGTAAAAGTTACTTGAAGACCTGCAAAATCAAGGCTTCATAGAACCATCTCAGAGCCCATGGTCATCTCCAGTAGTCCTAGTTAAGAAGAAAGATGGTTTCACCAGATTTTGCTGTTGATTTCCGAAGACTGAATGACGTCACAAAAAGGATAGTTTTCCACTACCAGAAAACGAAGGCACGTGTTTTTTCTGGTAAACTCTAATTATTGCCACTGGCAGCAGCTTTAAATTGTCTAAGGTACGTAACCCACCGTACCTTTCCGTCAAAGTTGGTGGTTTCATAACAGTTGCTGGAGTACTACATCCTGGAATGGCACCTGTACTGGCTATATTTTTAATTTGCCGCTGTAATTGTTGTACTTTCAGTTGCACGTGCCCTTGGACTTGATTAACTTTGTCTTTAACTAACTGCTGTATTTCTTGCATTTCATCTTTAGCATCTTCCTTGGAAAGTTTAATTTCAAGCAACATTTGTTTTCTTATCTCATCTTGGCTTTGATAAAATTCTTCTTTCACGGATCTTTACCATCTTCTCTTTTAGTTCTTGTTTTATTTCGGCTTGGCTTTTTAATATTTTTTGAATTTTTTCCATTTGCTATCTTGTTTCTTCTTGACTAATTCGGATTTTTCTCTTCATTAAATTTAGATCTTCTTTCCGGGTTTCTTGACTGGTCTTCATTACCTTTAGGTCTTGTTTTAGGGATTCTTGGCTCGTCTTCATTTCCTTTTTATATCTTTTTTTCATTGATTCTTAGTTGGTCTTCATGGTCTTCATTTCTTTTTTAAGTCTTTTTTTATGGATTCTTGGTTATTCTTTATTTCTTTTTAGTTTCTTATTGTTTTTTCCTCATTAGCTTAATAAGTGAACTTATTTCCTCCATCGTTTCAGTGTGCTTTCTTGTCTTTACTGGCATTCAATCTTCTTAACCACGGCTTCCTCGGGTAATCTCGTTTCGCTTCTGACACCAAATGTTCCGAGTCACCTCGTATAAAAACACGTGCCTTCGTTTTACACCTTTATTAACAATAAAACGTAACTATGGTTTCAAAAACAACAAAATCTTTAGTTGTCAATGTCTGAAAGCTTACACCACAAAAGTCGAATCTATACTAATCAAATTAGAGATTTCCGCCGCCCTTTTATAGTGCGGTGAAAGAGTGAAGAATGATCTAGAATTTTGGAAACTGATGAAAGAATTTGAAAAATCTAAGGTTAATTATTTAAATAAATTATCTGACTAAATGAAAAGGTTCTAACTATATACAATTCTATAAACTAAAAACGCTTCTTTTTAATGTCCGTAACAGAAATAAAGCTTGTATACAAAGTATCCTTTTAACTGCTTAATCTAATTAGTGTGCATTTGTAAGACAATATTTTTTCAAAAGTCGTGTCAAAAAACTTAGCAATGTAGCTCAAGCTGCAACTACTTTGACCAAATAATAAGTCAGAGAATATACATTAAATGAGATATAGATGCTATGTCATTTTTTTTAATAAAATGTATTTATCGCATAGGAAAACTAAGATACGCAACTGCTCTAAACAATTTTTATTAGGTTTATTTTTGCACCAAGAGATTACAAAAGGTTTTTTTAATGACTTACTTTTATATATTGTTTTGCAATTAAATTAAAGCTATATAATAACATTATTTCGGTGACTGGTTTAAATTTTAACTAGGGCTTTTATTTTTTATTATAAATGGTCCAAACCTGTAAAATGTTGTGTTTCAACATCATCATAAAAAATTGTTGGTCACAGTCTTAACATATTTTAATTTAGGGCATCTATCGTAACATAAAATCATTATTATTTATCTAAAAATAAATAATAATTTAACAATTGTTGGCCTGAACAATTGGTTATTACTGCGATTGTACCAATTTATTAGATTCTTTAGCCAGGAATTTTATCTTTCCCTATGAACCTTCTTTCTATTTTTCCCTGCACAATCATCCGAAGTAGTTTGTACTTATTTCTTCTTATGATGTGTCCTAGGCACTGTAATTTTTTTAACTGTTAGTACGACCTCTTTTCCTTTCTGCACTCTAATTAGTACCTCAATGTTCGTGAATCTTTCTTACTGTCGGTATTCTCAACATTCTGCGATACATCTACATTTTAAAAGCTTATGTTTTCTTAACATCGATCATCTTGAGGGTCCACGTCTCCATTTCATAGAAAAGAACTGATAACACGTAACATTTCATAAGACGGATCTTTAGCTGGAGACTAAGAACTCTTTTTATAAAGATTGCTCTGGCTTTTTCCATCCTAATTCTAATTTTCTTAGGACTATCGTTGTTTTCATTGATGACAGTGCCTAAGTAATTATAATTTCTTCCGCGTTGGATTGGTTGATTGTCTATGCGTATCTACCTTCATATACCTGGAAAAATTTGTGATGCCTGTAATATCAACAAAAACTTTTGTTTTTTACATTTAATGATTAACCATATAAACAATATTAGATATAAAAACATTACAACACAATATATGTTATATTTAAACAAGCATAACTTTATTCACCATCCGAACAAAAATGTTATTTAGAAGTGTACATCGGATATCGGCAAATATTGTGTTTTGGTTAAGAGTAAATCACCTAACGCGTTTTATCTTAATATTGAGCTTTTGTCTAAGGCTTTTTATATCAATTTGGTCGTCTGAAACATAAACTAAAAATCCTATTGCCTATATAAATTAAGACCAAAATTCCACACCACTATTTTTTGACCAATCAAATGTCATTTTAGTTGCGTTACCATAACAACCAAAGTATTTTTTAATTTTTTTCACGCGTATCCTTAAGTGAATTATAATAGTATATTACATTACAAGGGTGGAAAATGACTTATTTCACACGAGTGGGAATATTGATATATTAATTACACCACGCGTGTAAGAAAGTGATTTTCACACAAGTACCTAATGTACACTATTTTTTCTACGACCACAAGTTATTCACCAAAAACAATAAAAGTAGTTTATTCTTTCAACGGAAAAAATAAGAAAACAATTGAAAACTTTGCATCACTAGGGTGATATATACTTTTCCCTTACTGCGATATATTATACTGTTTAACAATATTTTTATTTCAAAATCACCTACCTAGTCGCTTTTTATCATTTAAGAATTAAAAAGGTCCTCATTAAAAAAATATTGCATGGCTTTTTCAATGTAAATCCATTAACAGCCTGATAACTCCAAATTTATTTTAATTAACAATGGCAGCGATGACAGCTTTATATTTATTATCTTTGCAACACTAGTGTTGTAAAGTACTTTGCAACACTAGTGTGATATAAGGCATTTTCTATGCATGAAAACAGTGTGCTATTTACTATTTTCACATGTGGTCGTAGGAAAACGAAATTTTTTAACAGTCATAGATTTTGTCTTTACGTCATGCTTGTCAATCACAAAATGTTATTTTCTACGAGCTGTAGTATCTACTATATTACTATGGTAGTAAAGTTATGTGCAGCTACAATTGGTAAAATTGAAAATAATTTTATTATGGTATATATTTAACATAAAATTTAATATACAGCATGTCTTCGAAAGTTCCTATCAAATGAAAACTTTTTAATTATTGACTTTACGAAAAAGTGCATTTTTATAAAAGTCCTACTTGATAAAAAATACATTCCCACAAAATAATTGTAAGTTGGATGTACAGGGTGGCTTAAAAACGACTTGTTACCAAATTAATATATAGGGTATTTCCTAATTACGGCACGAAACTTTAAATGGTGATTTCTTAATCATTTTATGAAAAAAGTTCCTATAAACATATGTCCGAGTTGCTTCGTTTCTAAAAGAATAAAACTTCAAAAAATATCAATATTTTAAATACCGTTAAACCGGTTTTGTCAAAATTAAGTGCGTTTGTTTAATGTAATAAAGCGCTTGTAAAGCTTTGACTCGACTGACTTTATTGGGTCCAGTAGCGTCTTGATAGACACAACAGTCAATATTATTGAGAGAAAAATGTACGCCACTGGCTTTTTAGGATGTTTTTATATTTTTTCCATAGAGCAACTTAAAAACAACTTTTTGGGTCGTACATTTTTTTTCTGTCTGGCTTCGTATTTAAGATATTTTTAAAATACCGACTTTAAACAAAAAATATTTAACGACCTGTATCTTAGAAACGAAGCAACTTCAGACATACGTAAAAGGAACTTTTTTTTATAAATAGCATAATAAATCACCCTTTAAGGTCTAGTACCGTAGTTATAAAATAACCTGTAACTTAATAATTTGAAAACAAGTAATTTTTAGGCCACCCTGTACATCAAACCTACAAATATATTTGTGAATATGTATTTCCTCATCAAGGGGACTTTAAACGAGGAGGCACTTTTATCGTAAAGTTAATAATTTCCCAAGTTTTCCATTTCGTAAGAACTTCCGAAGACACGCTCTGTAATGTTAAAGTAGAAGAAAAATATTTATTCAAAACCAACTTGGTGTAAAACGTTCTTGCCGAATACCACAAGTGCTAAAACTATTTCGAGATTTTTTTATAACCACAAATATATCTGTGGCCGTGGAAAAATTTCCGGAATTAAATTAGGCACTAGTGGTATTACAAGTGATAATTGTTTGTGAAGAGAGCTAAAATCTCTGAAATTTATACTATAGGACATTTTTAAAAATTAATCGGGGCTTAACCCGATCCATGTCAACTGTCACCTGTCCAAAAGGGATCTGCCAATCTCTACCCGTAATCATAAACTAATCGGAGTTCTAAACTCGGGTTAGATCCTGCTGATCCAGATGAAAGCCGCGTAGTTGGTTAGTTAGTTAGAAACAGAAGTGTCAAAATGAGCTCTATCGGTTTTTAGGTTTTAATAATTTATGTCGTATTTATTACAAGAGAAAAAGTATAAAAAACAATAATTTGATATTTAATGATTGTTTGCAGTTTAAATATTATTAAAATTTTTAAATATAACTGCATCGCCAAGAACAAAACATTAGGGTTATATTTTGTTTTGACACGAAGCCGATGAATAAAGGCCAAATGGAACATGCGTGTTCAGAAAATAACAAAAATCCCAGTAAATCTTAAAAACAGTTAGTTGAATCAACCCCAACCCATCGGATCAATATTTGAAAATGCCTATAATTTTATTGGGCTAGCATAACGGTTACGCTATAACAAATGTCAGTAGCTCTCTATAAGCAACAACATACGGTATACATTAAAAAAACAAAAAGGAAAAACACGGACATCTGTGGGAAACATGCTTATACACTATGTAAAAGCTGCAATCGCTTTTCCTTAAGTCCTCTTTAACCCTAACAGAAAGCTTTATCTTTTGCTGGTTACAACATTACTCGTGGCGTAAAAGAGTCTTTAGCTTTATCAAGAACGGCCTAGATGGCGCAACGATTAAGTTTTAAGAATTTATCTTAGTCTCGTTAAATTTCTATTTGGTAATGAATAAATGGATTTAAAAGGTAGAACACAAGTTAAATAAAACTTCTAAGCAATATTTATTAAAAGAAATGCACACAGAATTGCTAATTTAAACTACAATAAAGCCTTAAAAACCCATATTTATCCAATATGGTTTATTGGATAAACAAAGGTTTTTAAGGGTTTATTGTGGTTTTAATTGGCAATTCTTATGTCACCTCGGCCACCTCAAAGGGTGTAAAACACTAACAGACAAAGAGTGTCGGCATGTAAACATTCAAACACCTGATACGATGAAGCATTGGTCCCGCCTTGTTGTTGCTTTTACTGTCAATAAACCTTTTGAAGTGGCTGAGCATGCATATTAAAATGTTTTGTTTTTGATGCACAGAGTGGGAAAATTATAATTTATGTATTTATTTAATTTCTTGGCGGTAAAACAGGTTTGGGAAAACTGGTCTAAAATGACGTCCTTCATAAATATTTCCTATATTAAAAAAGCGATTTAATATAACCAATTAAAAGTGACTTTATTTCTTATTCTTTATCATATTTATAACCGAAATCAAGGTGGATTTAATCCAGCCTAGAAAAAAATTAACGACTATTTTTCAAAATAAAAAACTACACAAAATAGTTTAGGCTAATATGGTATATACCATCAATAAAAGATTTTAAGGATTTTATAAAGTTAAAACAGATAAATTAAGTTAATTTATAACTTATTTGTAATAATAACATTTACCTAGCATTTATAATATGGCAAAAAGTAATAAAGAACAAAAACCTAAATTTTAAACTCTACTATTATTTAACTTAACAACAAAATTCACAGATAAATGTCTTCGTCATACAAAAAATTGATTGATATTCTGCATGGACTAACTCACTTTGAATAATTTTGGCGTGTAAAAAAGTTCTTGACATTAACGCACACGTTGGCACAGTATGTCATTTTACACTTATTACATGGGTAAATCTCAATCAAGACGATAGTCGCTTATTGATAAAAAGCTGCACGCAAACAATTTAAAAAGTTAATAACATTTTATAATATTCCGATAAAAAAAAATCTATTTGTCTTATAAGAAGCCAGGTAATAAAGATAATAAAGTTTAAAATATTTAAAACCTGGCAATTCTTTGGACCTGCACACAGGCGTAACTAGCCATTAAACCTGGAGGGGTCTAGGCGGGCCTGGCAACACCCTAGGAGGGGCCATCATACACCATATAGGTACATTTTTTCCTGGGGCGGGAGGGGGTGGCAATATCTGGAGGAGGGGGATTTGCTTGAAATTTTAACCGATGATAGGGAATAGCCTTCCACTGAAAGGTATTTTTTTTATTACATTTAAACCACAGGAATAAATCGAAAAAGTGATTCTAAGCAAAAATGTTTTGTTTTTTTTCGTAAAACTAATATTTCTCAAGTTATTTGCGAATAAAAGAAAGAATTTTTGACAAAAAATCGTTGTTTTTAATAGATTTTTCGCGAATTACTCGAAAAACTGCATTTTGTTTAAAAACTGTAAAAGGGAAAATTATAACTTTTATAAAGACAAGAATAATTTAATTTTACTATTATTTTTTAAACTGATGGTTATTTGATGACTTGCAAACGTAATATTTAACAATAAATTTAAAATATGTCAAAAGTGGTTAGGACTTAGGTGTAAGATATTATACATAAGAAATGTTTAAAATGTGACGCAAAAACTAACCTATAAATAATATATAGCGTGTTCCCTTTAAAATAGGGAAGTTGACATTAGCTTTCAGTATAACTGGAAGTGCTAGAACTGTCAATTTTTTTAGTCGTATGTCCCCCACTGACTTTCATTGAGAAAAAAATGATAGGTAATAGTAATTTATGCAACAAGTGCATAAAGTAAGTATTTTTTTACGAATGAGAAGTTTGACAGCACGAGCCGTTAGGCGAGTGCGACAATGCCATTAGTAAAGAAAAAAGACATTTTGTGCATGTGTTACGTACTATATTTTTTCCACGACATATACATGTTTTATTTATCTAAACTTATAAATTTTAATTTTGCAGCACAGCCATTTTATTGCAACAAAAATCACAGCTTGCTATTTTATAAGAGACGATTATCCTTTTAATAACTATGTATTTATTATATAATTTTGTATGAAGGTACTTATTTTTTGTAAAAATAATACTAAAATAGTATAAATTCCTTTTTATTTTATTATTATCAATAATTTTGAAATAATTCCTTTTAAATTTATTTTCAAAACTGTCAGATTTTTAAACTAGTGACACATGAACTAAAAGAAATAATGACTAAATCAAAGGGAACTTAACCGTTTGGTTTAGTTGATGTCGCGTTTACTGTTACATTGCATTAATTGATATTTAAGTTGTAGTAGGCATTGAAACAAAACACTAATTGAAAGTTTGGCAAACGCTTCAAAGTGTTAAAAAATTTACGTTTTTAACACTTTAGGTAGTGTACTAGAATGGAGTACCTTATTTTCATGTAAACGATTAAAAACAGCATTTTTTTACCGGTCGTGGAAAAAAGTTTTTATATGTCCCCTGGAAACTGTGTCTTTTGCCTAACTCTACAAGACAGGAAAGAGACAGACAGGGTAGAGACTTTTTAGTAACAAGAACAGAAATATTGGCAAATTTATTTACTGTCCGTGATAAAGCTAGAAAACTTTAAGTCTATAGACAACTAAAAGTAAATATACGGATCAATTAAAATTTTTAAATAATTAATCATTATATATAATAAAAATAAGTTGATAAAATGTGCGTGCCGATAAAACTTAAAAAGGATTCCCGAAACGATAGAGGAACATATATAGTGTGATAGCCCTTTATACCCCCTCGAACAAAAAGTTTCCGTTTAAACCTAAAGGACGTATATTTTTAAAGAAAGGTCTTTTCCAACCCTTCAACTTGTCGAGTATTTGAACTTCATTCAGTAAATTGTAGTGCAGTGCGGACGTTCGTAGAGGACTACAAAGTTCTTCCCGGGTTGGCGGTTGGAGGTGCCGTACGGACGTTTTTACCTTCAAGGATCAAGGAAACATTCACGCTAAATTGACGGCATCTTTCTTCTGGAGCTAAGCGCTGTGAGTGAAGATTTCTATAAGCTGATGGTATTCTGTTTGGTAGTGAACACGAGGTATTTCTCAAATGGCGGGAAATAGATGGGCGTGCCATGGGAACTGTCAGTAGTGAAAGTAAAGGTTGTACGTAACACCAGTAGCAGTTCTTGGTTTGACAGCCGATAATTTATGCATTGCATCGATTGTAGCCAACAAACAAACCTTGTTTTAATGTTTTGATTTTAGTGGTTGTGATATGAAACAATCCAGACAACATCACGACCACACGGTTATGAGCTGGTTGATTGTCTAGCAACGGGGCCAAAAAACCAAGAAAGCAAGGTAGCTCTCTGAATATATAAGAGCGCGACGTCGCCCGCCAGAGTTATTTCGATTGTTGATTGTTTGCTAGGCAGGAATATTTATTATTTATTATGAATGAAAAAAAAGTTCAGAGATTATTATAATTAACGCTCAACGAAGTGGGCACGGTCGGCTAGTTTTAAAATAAAACTTTGCAGGGTAGAGACTAAACTCACTGTCCTTAACTGTATCTAGAGAGTTTCAGTAATCAAATAACTTACAAAATAACTGCGCACCTAGTTCGAGTGGCGTCGATCAGAAACTAAATACTTAACGACGGTAGTTCTAGATTTTTAATTTCTCCAACACGACAAATGTAAAACTTAAAAAAAAATTACTTGGTTTATTCCCAATCAGCAAGCTGACGTCTTTTTGACGTCTCTTTTTAGTCATTTTTGGTCATATTTGGGCAGCAAAGACGTCATAAGATGACGACAAAATGACTTTAAAATGACCTCCCTTAGTCACAGACAAAAGATGTCCCGTTAATGACGTCTTTAAGATGACGAAAAAGTGACACATATCCTTTTTTAAAGTTAAAATGATTTGATATCTTATTTTAAAACTGAAATAGGAAAAAACTCCTTACTGCTTGCAATTTCCTTGCACTGCAATGTCGCATCTCTCGGGACACTGTCCAACCTAGAGATGCGAGATGCAGATTTTTACACTAGCCGAAGGTATTTCTTGCAAAGCTTATTGAGATTACCAACCGTAGACCGGTCTCGAACTATATTGGTCTCATTGGTACGGTGTAGGCGATAACAACAAGCTCCAAAAATTCCTATAAGCGGAGATTTTAAATAAACGACGTAGTTTATTGTCTAGTACGCCATCTACCGGTAGAGTTTTTTTCTATTTCAATTTTGTAAAATTGTCTTATTTTGCTGTCATATGATATTTCGTTTGGATTTTGTCACAAATCATATAATGTTACAAAATTTTTCTGGCGGGGTTTCTAAACGAAACATTACATGTTTATGATCTAGTATGACGAAGAATGACGTCTAATGCCGTCTTTTGACCAAAAATAACCAAAACTGACTAAAAAATGACCTCATAGTGACGTCAGCTTGCTGCTTGGGTTGGTTGGTTGGTTTGAGGCGGGGTTGGTTATTCGACCATGTTTGCACTGCAGCCTATTGGCTTATTGTGCACCCCTCCCTTGTTACAGAAGTCCACTGCCCTTTATCAGGTTTAGTAGATTTCTGCCAAGATGTTCATGTGGGAGCGGGTTTCCGCTATGTATGTTTCCAAATAGACTTGTCTTTTGCGTGTCAGTGCAATGCAGTTATATATTATGTGTGAGGCTGTTTCCTCCTCTTCCCCGCAAAGCCTTCATGTTATGGGTCCATTGTAACTGCCCATTTTTTGCAAGTGTTTCCTTAGATGACAGTGTCCTGTCAGAAGTCCTACTACTTGTCTTAGCTGAGTGCGCTCTAGCTAGAGGACCTCAGTTTTTAGTTCCTTGGAAGGATCGCCCAGTGTCTCCTTCGCATGTCTTTGACCAGGTGATGTATGCCAACGAGCAAGATGTTGTTGTTGAGACCATCTGCTTATCGTTGTTTTCGTCACCTTTTTGGACAGTCCGAGTACTGGCTCTGGACCGTTGAACCTTCTAGACGACCCAGCTCTCGCTAGTTCATCTGCTTTTTCATTGCCTTCTATTCCCGAGTATCCAGGAACCCACAGAAGTTCTATCCTGTTGTTCCTGGCAGCGAGCTCCTTGATACTATTCAGGCACTCCATCGTGATTTTGGATGTTATACGATGGGCATCCAAGGCTTTTAGAGCAGCCTAGCTGTCTGAGAGAATGTGAATGATGTGGTTGTTATACCCTCTTCTCATATTCTCTTGAACGGATGCTAGAATAGCATATATTTCTGCCTGGTATACAGTGGCTTGCTTCCCTAATGGAAGGCTAAAAGTCGCTTTGGGCCTTGCCCTTAATACACCAGCACTTACTCCATCATCCGTCTTTGAGCCATCGGTGTACCAAACCAAGCCTCTGTCGCTGCTTGGGTTATAATACGTTATTTTACTAATTTTGTTAATATATATTTTAAATATTTTACTTGACTTGTAGGTACCTAAAATTACTAATGAATAAACAAAATTGGTCCGGGGATATGCCAGAAGAGAGATTTTTCTGACTTTGATAAAATGACTAAATTAAATATAATAAAGAAATTATTTTGAGTGACAACCTATATAAGCACGAGTTTTAAGAGATAACCGCAGTCTTTTAAGTTTTTTTTTCGTGAACGTTAAATTTACATCCTAACTAAGAATGACCCCTATTTATGTCATTTTACTAAAAAAAACAATTTAGCAAATAGTTATGCCTAAATTTTGGGAGTATAAATAAGCATACCTATAATAATCATATTTCTAAATAAATATAGCCAAACTATTGTGCTTCAATCAAAAAATAACAAAGTTAAAAAAACTATATAATACACAAATTCTAATATGATTTAAACTATTTTGCGGTTGGCGAATTTCTTATTTTCGGGCGTCCTTCTGTACGGTAATCACTGCGGTGATCATATTATTTACACGTTTAAAATGTCGCTGCTAAAGTAAGAATTCAAAAATTATGTAGTGTGTCATATTACCCGAAAGTGTTATTTTAGGCTAGTTTCCCCTATAGTTTTTTTTGGCCAAAACTTTTTTAGAAATGGTGCCATTTTTTTATTAGTTTTACAATTTTCGGTTACCAAAAGTAACATAATTGTAACGAGTAAATCAACAAATGCATATTAGTAATGTTAAATATTGATGTAATAGAAAAATATAGTACAGTAAAATAATTCGGGGCATTAATAATACCGGCTTTAATTTAACATCTAAACTTGCCATTAAAACAAGTTTAAAACAATTTTTTTATGATTAATAGTGCTGTAAACATGATGTGCAATAACTCTAAATCATAAGTATAGGCACTATTTAAATAATGCTGGTATAAATAATACCCGTTCCTAATAAGGTAACCTGCAAAAATTTTCTATTAAATTTATTTTGACTATCTTAAAAGGCAAAAAGTTCTAAGGGTGAACTACCTTTAAGAAACACCCAGTATAAAATAACTTAGAAATATTTAATTAACTTTAATTTTTTTAAAGGGACACTTTACAAACATTAATTTCTTAAAACAGAATAATAAATAAATTTCAGGACTTAAAAAAACGGCAAGTAATCTTAAGAATATAAAGGCCAAGTTCGTATTTTGTATTCTCTTTCCCTCCCATGTTGAGTCCCAAATGCATTAGCCACCCCAACATTCATTTCTAATAACAGTCTTATGTCGAATTATTGTTTTAATGCTTTGAAAATTCTTTTTCTTACAGAAGCCCTCAGTTATAACAGGAAGCTTAAAGTCAAAGCACGAATGCTAGAAAATAACGTAAATTTTCATATTCGATCATAAAAGTCATGGGTATTTAATACAAAATATCCCACATAATTATTTTTTTCTATTTTAGTATTTTTAATGAAAATAAAATAATATTTAAATTAAAAAAACCTATATATTTAAAACGCAAAGCCATAATTTTCAGACACTTCAATAGAGACTGCTGCTGTACCAATTTACGTGCTTTTTTATGATCCTCAGGTTACTGAGACGTCGCATTACTACTTTTTTGATTGTTTTATTTTCTTTTTTTTTTTTCTTTAAAAACAAAAAAACAAAATGCAACATTTGTTGCCTATACTGCGGGGAATATTACATCAAACGCAGTATCGATAGGAATGGCAATGACATATCGAATATCTTCAAATATCGATATATCGGAACTCAGATATCAATATTTAATTTCCCGATTTATCGATATAACAATATCGAATACTTTCGATATTTGTGGTAAATGAGAAACAATTTAAAACTCTTTTTGTTTTTAACTTAAACTAGATTGAACCACGTCGAATTCGACAGTTTTTCAACAGACCACAGTAAAAAGCACAAGCACGTGTAATTTGATTGGTTTGAAGCGCTATAGATGGTCATGCAAAACTGTCACATTGGGGGGGTAATGGTTAGTTCTGTTAAGTTAAATCTTTTTTTTAATTCGCTTTATTTAGAAATTAAAAAAATCAGTTGTCTGCAAAATCGTTTTACTGACAATAGTTAAACGCGACAACGTCACAAGAAAATACTGATGGAATCGTTCGCAATCATCGATGCTATAAACAATTGACACCACATTCACTTTTCACTGCACTTCATACTTGACATGTAAATGTGTTATTGTATAGCAGCTGGCCACGCGGACCGCTCAATCAAGCAGGAGAGAAACAGATGTCGAACGATGACGAACGCGGAGGCCGATTGTGCCTCTTTGTCTCTTGTTTCGCGCTTTCGTCTTTGCATTTCAAGCCACGTCAAAAATTTAACTGGCCAGAACCAACCATGACTTCCCCAAATATAACAGTTTTGCATGACCGTCTTGGGTGCCTAAAAATCAAATTACAGTTTTATGTGCTTTTACTGTAGTCTTAAGGGCGTTTAATATGGTAAATGTAAATGTGCCTTATTTACCTTATGTGGCACGTTGCAAGTTGCTTGTTTAATGTATCATTGGTAGACGACCACTTGACGTAACACAAATAATATTATAGGTTAATCAATACCGGTGCCATCTGCCTCACCGGCTAACTTTTAATGCGTTTTATTTTATAATTTTTTTGTTGCTTTTCTTTCTTTCTTTCAATTATATATAATAGAGAAAATTTATCTAATAAAATGGCAACAACAATAAGCAAATATCACAAACAAATGTCATAGTGCACTAGGAGAGTTTGAAAAACATTCAATAGAGGAGTTTATTTTAAATCACTAATAACTGTCTAAAACCCGTCGAATTTGACGGGATTCCATCTGGTATTAATAATACCAGTAAGTTTATTATTACCAGTGGCGTAGCTAAGCGCAAGCAGCGGTTGCCTACTGCCTCGCGCTTCAGGGAAAGCGTGATATAGATAAAATATAATAATATGTATATTATTATACCATATACCACACCGAGGCCGCACCGAGCTTGGATTCACAATGAAAGAGGAAAGCGAGACAGATTAATTTGGAAAAATTCAAAATCACTTTTCATGCCCTCAAAAATATAAAAAGCATGGTTATGTTTTATGTATGTATATGTATCCCTGTTTAAATAAAAGAGATTTTCCTACTTATCTTTGTCTCTTTTTATTCACCTTTGAGTGTAGGTAAAACTATGTTACCTTAGAGTAGTATAACAGACTCATATTACTACAATTTTATCAAATACAAAACTTTTTGCACCGCATCCTCCTACAACATTTCACCAGTGAGAGGCATGGCTGCGAGAAAGTTGCGGTTATGTATGGCCAGACCTTAAATGTTAACCTAAAGACTTTTTTTCTTCTTGGATGTCGACTTTTTTTATCATGTGTTTAATATACGAAGGGGCAACCACCTTTCCGAATTAAAAAAATCATTTCTTCTGGAGAAGTATATTTTCCCAGACCGACCGACCAATAATTCCATCTATTAGGTTATCATAAAAAAAACTAAACTAAGCCTTTAATACTAAAAAAGTTTGGGGATAGTGTAATTGTTTTTTTGCACTTTGTCTTATACTTTGTAATAAAATTAGTGCATAAAACTTAAAGTGTATTAGTATTATATAGTTTTATTTAAAGTTCTACAGGAAAGGTCAAAAATATTTTAAAAATGTTTTAGAAAACAGTACCCTTATTTTAAGAACCATTACAAAATATTATTTTTTTAACAAAGTATTTTTTTAATACCACGTTATGGGCTCGTTTAAATTTTTATTAATTTAATTATAAATTTTGAAGTACTTGCCCTACACTTTTATACAAATTTTAAAAACATTTTTTTTATACGTTACATAGACAATTTGTACATTATTATTTATAGCAAATTTATAAAATTCTAGGGTCCTGTTAAATAACCTTGCAACAAACGTTAAGTTAGCCTCCTAATAAAAAAAAATATAGGTCTAGGTAAATTTTCCAAAATCGCTAGTTGTTGTTTATTTAAATTTAATCAAAAGTAGGTAAATTGTAACTGTTAAATTTAAATAATAAATTATATTATTAATATTATTATTATTATTATTATTATTATTATTAATTATTAAAATTCTTATGAAGAACAAAATATATCGTATAAGTTAAAGGAATTATGATAAAACCGTCTTTAAGATTTTAAAATAATATAATTCAAACTGTCTAAACCAAAACTTTTAAACAAGTTTTCGTACACTGATTTGGATTAAAATAGATATATTTTTAATGTGGTATTTTCCTAAAGGTCATATAAATATTATTTTAATGGTGATATAATATACTGGGTGCGTCATAAATAAAATATATAATTTTTGTCTTACCCTGTATATATCATCAATAACATTAGGAACATCTTTAAGGCGCCTTAAAAAATACGACATTATGTATATCCATCTTTATTACTTTCGAAAATTTAGCCATCAAAGTCAGGTATTCAGATAATTATTATTAAAATAGAGCCATTTTGAAATGGGTAAAGATATTCAGGCTTATGCTGTAAATACATTGATTTGTTTTAAGCTTGAAATTATAAATTTAAAATAACATTTGACCAAAATTTAATATTTGCTAGGCAGTAACAAATTCAAATCTTGAAAACATTGACTAGAATTTGTAGCTGCACAGAAAATATTGAATTATCTGTCAAATGTCATTTTTAATTTATAATTTCAAGCTTAAAATAAGTATTTACAGCATAAGGCTGATTAACTCTATGTTCTAGAGTCATAAAATACTTGCCAGGAGCTTTAAAATTATGTATTGCCTGATCCTCCATTGATTTTTTTTAATGACGTCTTTCTTTCACTTTGACATTTATATCTGTCATTTTGGAAAAATTTGGTTTATGTTGTCTTACTAGAGACCTTAAATTTTTATAAAAAAATACCGAACAATTCAAAACTTAGGACGGTGGGGGTTCTGACTTTAGACACGCGGTGCATTCCCACGGTTTCTTCATGCTAGTGACAAATTCTTAAAGTAAATCAATTCCTTAATATTTATCACAAAACATCTACTTATTTTTAAATCTATATAGTGGTATTCTTTTTTACACATTGAAAAAAATAGTAGTCCTATTGATAATTTCATTAATGAGCTACTGCCTTTCAAAAAATTTAAATTAATCCTGATTAGGTATAATTAGTTGTCTGCAAGGCAGATAAGCCGGATTCTTTTGTTAACACAAAACAGATCCGGAGTGAAAGATAACCTAATGCACTGTAGATTTACAATTAATATATATTAAGTAAAGATTAATTCAAATGTATTTTTTTTCATTAGTCCGCTTTTCTAAAGAATAACGTAAATACGAAATTTCTTGATAAATGTAAAAACAAATATGCCAGTTTTATGTGAGGTAAATATAAAAGTGGGTGGGTTGACAATATTTTAAAATAACATTCTTAAAAATCACTAGAAGTAAATATCGTCTCTATAAAGGTAAAACTGACTAAGTAACAATTTTATGTTTGGAGATATCAGCAGTTTTGCATAAAATTTGCTTTAAAAAAAAGCCTTTGCTATCATGTTCTATTTCTTTATTAAAATGATTCTATAAAGAGTTGCTTCCAATTTTTACAAAAAATATTAAAAGAACGTCAGAAATAACAGTTTTCGTACTTAGTGAATTTTACCTCTTTTTAACCTAGAAATTTTACCATCTAGTGCAAAAATATAGTAATATAACTGAACATAAAAACACTAGAAAAAATTGTTAGCTCACTAAACTTAAAACTAAATTAATGGTTTGAGTAAATACATCATCGATTAATATCCTGACTTGACTTTTGCATCCCAAAAACTCACTAAGTGACACATACGAAATATTATTTATGTAACTTAGGGAGTTTTACCGTTTCTACAAAAGTTTTTCTTGCACTTAATGAAATTTAATATTTTACTTAAGGGCATTTTTGAGTTGCCATATAATAGAACTATTACCGCAAGTAACTTGGGTACCTATCCTTAACTCATAAAAAAAATGTTACTTAGTGACTTTTACCTTTATACTGACGAAATACACGTCGTGCCAGATCATTGCTTTTAATTGATTGATTCAGTTTGAGGACACTAACAGGTAGAGAGAGAGACAAAGAATTCCGTCATTAAAATATTTTCCGATTGGGTGACGCCTTAGTTGTTCTTTGTTGTTGCTTTAATGTGTTCTTTTTACGCATTGACAGAAATTTCCTATAAATCTTTTGAAGCACCAAGAATTAAATAAATATTTATAAGGTAGGAACCGTTTAAAACTTACAAATAATTAAAACTAATTTTTGAAAAAATGTTACTTATTGACTTTTACCTTTATACCGACGATATACACGTCGTACCAGATCATTGCTTTTAATTAATTTATTCAGTTTGAAGACACTCACAGGTAGAGAGAAACAAAGAATTCCGTCATAAAAATATTTTCTGATTGGGTGACGCCTTAGTTGCTCTTTGTTGTTGCTTTACTGTGTTCTTTCTACGCATTGACAGAAATTTCCTATAAATCTTTTGAAGCGCCAAGATTTAAATAAATATTTATAAGATAGGAACCGTTTAAAACTTACAAATAATTAAAACTAATTTTTGAGAAAAATGTTACTTAGTGACTTTTACCTTTATACCGACGATATACACGTCGTACCAGATCATTAGTTTTTATAAGAATTAATGGCTCTATTTTAAGCCTTTAAACTTTCTTCTTCTTCCTTCCAAATGCCAAGTTGTTTTCAGTTTTTAATAAAGTAACACACAGTCAGGTAATCCATTTTTAATAGGCTAGAACTGGCTGCAGTATCTGTTCCGTTTTACCTTAAATTACAAAATTGTGATAGCTGGTATCTGGAGAGGCCTTTTATTAGGCTGGTTTTACACTTATCAAATTTCTGGTCAAATAAGTAGGATCAAGTTTACCTTGAATAAATTTGATAATGTAAAACAGAAAATTGCATATTAAAGAAATTCAAGGTCGCCTTGTCAAATTTGTTTAAAAAATTAGAACATGTCCTATTTATCGTTAAATATTTGATGCAAAACTTCAAAACTACCAACCCAATGAATTAAAAATTGATAGTTGGCAACTACTTAACCTAAATTTTATCGTGATTGGTGTGGTGTTTGGTTTTTACCCTAATATTTGCTTCAAAGGTGTTTGTAAAATAATTTCTTATTTTACACTCTTCACTTCAAACAAATTGTATCAAATATTTGACAAGAAGTTTGATAAGTGTAAAAGCAGCCTTACCCTTTCAGTCTTTAAATTTTTAGGTGACTCAATAGTAAACTGCCTGTTACTTAAACCCCCATATTGCGATAATTCTTAGGTCTCCGTAACATAAACTGTGTGAAAAGTAGTGGGGTTATGGTATCCACTTCTTATTCAGGGCGCTCTAAAGAAAAGTTAAAAAAAAATCAACTAGGCTTAAGCTGTTCTAATCACTTTTTAAAACCTAAATTTTAACTGAGGTAACCTACTTCTAGTAACTAATCAGAACTAACCCTAAACAATTTACTGAAGAGTTATGCCGGACTCCAATAAATTTGTTTATTAAAGGTTTTACCACCTAACGTATTTATTTCTTTAATGTTTAGGCGAAATGCAACCAAAACCTGAATAATTAAGCCTGACTCATACTATCGGTACGATCCCGGTTCGTTCTCAGTTCGCACTCGATCCGATAAAATATTTTTATGCGCAAAACAATGCGCCTGATTACACAATCGATACAGCTGTAGTAATTCAATACCAATTACATTACAAATATTATTTTATTGGAAGAGACCGAACCTGTATCGACGGTCGTGTCGATGGTGTACACACGTTTTCGACTTCGCTTCACTACTTCGTTAGTCAGCTGTATTCCTGACGAATGCAAGTGAAATAATTTAAAAAAAAAAATATCGTCCCCTATCTCACGTAAAGGCGTAAGTGATATTTTCTAAATTTTTCAGGAGACAATAAATTAAAAATCTATAATATTTCAGTTGCTGTGGCAAGTTTATTTAGAGCAAGACAAATTTCAAATTTGAAATATATTATCCTTAATAGTTTTGTTAAAGATTTCTTTTACAGTTGGTTAGAAAAAACTCTTTGTTGTTTTTTATTTAAACAAATATGCAGATACGCCTGTTCGTGAGATTTGATAACATGCAAATTGGGTTACGCCCATTGATTAGTCATATCATTTTGACTAAAAAATGAATACCGTAGCGTAATTTTATTGAAAAACAAATAAAAACCAAACATTATAAATAATTTATTACAAACAGAAACTATTGCTATAAAAATATTTATTAACAGTGACATAATTATTAATGGTATTTACTCGATTTCATGAGGTAGAGATGTAAAAACTGTTGAAATTCCGGATGACGAATCACAGGGGTACTTCCTGTACACAAGGAGCCTAGATCTTCATACTTTCTCTTAGTGATTTTTTGAGGTTCTCTGTTTAGAGCAGAAATAGTCAGAATACCTTTAAAGCGCTTTAAGACAATGCGGTCATATTCATTTTGAAGGTGACTGTTTTTAAAAAAGATCGTCATTGGGGCTTTTCGAGAGACCATGATTTCCATAATTTGAGGCCACTTTATTGTGAGGCCACTTTCTGTCTGCCGGACAGATAAAATTCGAAGCTCTTGTGATAAAAAGCTTAAAATCTTTAAAACTACTGTACGTCATAGGTATAACTTTGTACGGGTTTTTTCGTAGTGCAAGTTTAATAACAGGGTACAGCTGAGAAGGCGCGAAAATATCTCCGGCATTAGAAATGGCTGTCGATATGGCAGAATGGGCAGAATCGCCCTTATTTTGTCCATGATTCATTTCAAAATATCACAAGGAAATTTCGTCTATTTCTGGAAATTGAGCTAAGGAATAAATTGGCATGGCGGCAACAGCTGTATTTTTATTTCGCCCATAACACCCATCTGCAAACAAACAAATCCTCTGTACTTTCCTTTGATTATAGTCTTCAATTACTTTATAAATACATGGATGCTATTTCGGATGATCCGCGTTTACTTATGGACTCATTCCAAATAAAGCAGAAACAGTCCCTGGTTGCTAAATCATAAAATGTAAAATTAAAATTTGATAACCTGCTTTTATAGAACAAAGCACTCTCTTTGGAAATTGGAACGTATATAACTTGCTGTAAGTCAAAAGTTGCGCACAATATTTTTGGGTTTTCTATAGCTTGTTGCTTGCAGAGTGCTTTTTTCTCAAATAGCGGTGACAAGCAGCCCAAACCTCTTTTTGCAATGGCAGGACTCACAAATGCCAAAAGGAGGGTCGGCATCGGAATCAAATGCCACACTAGAGTCACTTGAAAATTCATCAAAATTTTGACTTTTCGGTTTTTGCATCATTCTTTCTCGAAGTTTGCTCAAAGGAACATTTTCCAAGTCTTCTTCATTTTCGGCTAGATTTATATTTGCTATTTTATCTTGTTTAAATAACTTCGATAATGGTATATCGTCGTCAGAAGAATAATCTTTCTTTTCAGGCTCATTTTCGGTAGCTATAATAGATCCCTTATACCACTTTCCTTCGTATAGCATTTTAACTTTATTTCCCACTTTAAACCCTTTACACTCAATGCTTTGGAGCTCCGTAGTACACACAACATTTTTGTTTGTACCATCTTGCCACAAAACAAGCACATCCATTTTTAAACTTAAAAAGTTAACACAAACAGGTCTTAAATAATTCGACTAACTTTTGAGGGTTATGTATCAACTACGAATCAAATCTGTAGATACGCCTTATATAAACAATCGTGTATGTAAACTTTATTTGCACACGAGGAGGTGTAACTGCACTTACGCCTATACGTGTGTTTTTTTTAACCGAATGGTATATACGCCTTCTACATTTTCCCTCAAATATTGGGTGCATCTGTATTTTTTTAATGTTTTTGGACCATTTTTTGAATCTTCGATCAAAAGAGTAGCTATTTCAGCTAATTCTTCAGAGGAAAAATTGAACGTCATTGTACACTATTTTACATTTTCTTCTAAAAATGACTGAATCAGAAGCTGTACAGTAGGAGAGAATGGGAGCGAACGGGTGTATCGGACCGATAACGTATTGCTGGTATGAACTTGTCAATATTATACATATCGGACCGAGAGTAAATCGAGAACAAACCGAAAGCATATTGATAGTGTAAACATGACCGGGAGCATACTGATCGGGCAAATCGGGCCTTAAAGTTTAAATTGAGCTTTTTAACCATTTTATCTTAAGAACGGTGGTAGGATTGCTACCAAAATAATAAATATTTTGGTTTCTCTTTGTGTTATGAGGACATTTGATCCCAATACCCTAGGACCAGCTCCATATTTTAATAGTTAAATTATTAGAATACTTAGTAAAAGAAATAAACCAACACCATAAATAGAAAGACGTTACTGAATAATCATAGATAAAAGTTTAGTCTAAAAATTTTAATATTTTGGGTATACATATGCTACACAAATTATTTTAAATACAGACCTGAGCAAGGCCTGTCTAAGCCAGTAGTCGGATTATCGGCAGCGTTGTAACAACTTACATGCATATGACTGTCCCAACAAAGTAGGTGCATATCTAACTGATGTCCCATCCGCTGGCTATCAAATTGAGGAGATAAAATAACCACTGACTTCAAAGAATAATTACATCTTGAATAGGAATGCCGTTCGATTCACTTACAACGTGGACCCGTGATCTGACTTAGAATCTGGAATTCTTGCATGTGGTTAGATTAAAGATATTACGCGGATTTTGCTGGGTATTTAAATTTATTTTAACCAGTTTTTTTACTTTACTCCTTAACCAGGCTTGTGTATTTTATACACCAATCCTAAAAAACACTATTGGTCCTTGGAATATAGTAATTTGTTTGTAAACGGTGCTTAAAATACACCGTGCGAGTATTACTAACTCTATTAATATTATAGAGAGGTAAAGTTTGTAACTTGTAGTTTGTAGGATTTTATCTTTGGAAATACTGAGCCCATCATAAAAATTCTTTTACAATTAGAAAGCTACACTATTTAGAAGTGCTATAGACTATATTTTATTATAATTAAACAAAAAGATCAGGGAAAAATATAAGTACCGCCCAACGAAGTGGGCACGGATAGGCTAAGGTTGTATAATATCTGACGTAGGATTTCTTTTTTGGTATTCATGTTGAAAAATTCATAAGCACATTAAATACAAAAGCATGTAATTTAATAAAAGTATTTCCCGGTCCTAAAACAAAATCAAGTGTTATTGATATTAAAACTGAACTTGATGCGTTTAAACCTACCAAATTATTTTAAGGTGTTTGTATTTTTATTGTAATATTTTGCTTTTGTAAATAAAAATTTAATAACTCACAAGTTAAACAAATTCATTGAATGCTTTTTTAGTATTATATATTATTTATAATACCTACATATCTGTAAAAAAGTAGCTTTAAAACTTTGAATTCTTTATTGGTATATTAAATACATCACCCGATCAATTACTGTAAACATTTTTGTGTGTCCAATTAGGAGATAATTTTTTTTAAACCATGTAGATATACAGGTTGTAACAAAATGTTGTAAAAAAATAAGGACAGGTTGTACATTAGAAAATGTATGTTCATATCCAAAAATTATTTGTTCTCAAGATAGGGTGTTAAATTTGAAAAATTTCAAAAATACTAATTTTAGTAAAATTTTATAGACTGGCTATAAACCTTATTTAAATAAGTATTTATAGTTGTTTTAACAAAATCGCTAATACAACCTATTTTTTTAAAAATCGTAATATGCATTTTTATGGTCTAAAAATATACAATTAAGTGGATTTTATTTGTTTTTTTTTTGAAAACTAAACAAGCACAAAAAATTTACACACAGTTATACAGTCAGTGGCGTACTGTTTACACAGGGTGTCCAAAAATTGCAGGTCAGGATTTCAGTGGGCAATTTTAAACGAAAATATAATGCAACAAATTTCTATAGAATTTTTTCGAAAAATCAAAATTAACGGAGATACAGGATATTGAAAAAAATGTTTTTATTATTTTTTTTTTTATCTGCCAAAACTAATATACAGTAAAATAACTTATTTTCTTGTTAACCAAAGCATTCCTTTTTAGGGCTTGCCTTTTTAATTTTGAAAATCAAAATTTCTAATTAAAAGTACGGAAATTATTAAAGTCGTTTTTCTCAAATACCGTTTATTTTAAGTTAATGCAACAGGAGTAACTTTTTAAAAGATATTTTGATGCTCTTTATTAATTTTATATTCCAATTTATAAAAGGATTAAAACAAAAAAGTTTAAAGTCATTTTTCTAAAGTGAAGGATAGTTTTGGCCCTTTGGCATTTACTACTGGCATCAAATTAATAGGGCAAATACAACGAATACAAAATTTGGCGAAAATCGGTATACTACAAAAAAATGTTATTAAAAAAAATTAATAAATAAAACTTCGTTTATATACTTATCTCCTCGTTAATTATGAGTTTTTAAAAAATTGTATAGAATTTTGTTGCAATAATTTTTTCCTGACGCGTAATTTCCGGAGACCCTGTATATCCTTCAAGATGCCCTGACGCCACTGAACATATTAACTGTAATTAAGTTAGTGACAAATTACCACTTTAATGAAATAAAACCATTGCCAAATTTAAAAAAAAAGTGGGAAAGTATATTTAGGACCTTAAAAGAAAATAACAAGTTTAACACCCTCTATCTTGAGAACGAGAAATTTGCAGAACCCACGTTTGTATGAACTTTTCTTTATAAATTTAACTGAATAGTTAAAGGTAAACTATTTACCATTTAATATAACTAATCTTAGTAAAAAGTTAATATTAACTGAGATACAAGGTGTCATAATTCAAAAAATATTTTAAAAATTATTTCAATATATTCGGTACGTTATGAATATTGTAATAAAACTTTGTACGTAGGGGTTTTATGACATAAGCCATTCATATTTAATGCTAATATTTATGTGTTAATTAGGGGACACACACTACTTTGATGTTTTTCTAAACGTCCCAACATTTTTGTGCTACTCTGTATGTACCATCTAAGTAAACCAGTAAATTCTCCTATGCTATGCAAGGTGTACTTTGTAAGAATGACTCTAAGCCAACGTTTTCAAGATATATACATTTTAGTAGTGTAGTGGATCAAAAAGTCGTCGATGAAGACATTAAATAATTCGTTTATGATGAGACAGATGAATGGCTAATACGCCGTTTTTAAAGACATTTTTGGCTTGCTCTAAAAAACTAATGGCTAATATCTAGAAAACGGTTGCTAAGAGCAACTCTCACAAAGTATACCCTTTTTTTGTGTAGAAAGCATAGGTGGCTTTAATATTTCACTCAGATGATACATACAGGAAAACACAAAAAAGTTAATACGTTTTAGAGAAATTCAAAGTATTGTTGGTAGCGCCCTCGGGTTAACACCAAAAAATTAACATTTAATATGAATAGGTCATGTCCGAAAATCCCTGGATACCGAATTTTATCACAAAGTATCAAATATTATCAAAATATTTTAAAAATATTTTTGAAGTTTGACACTCTTTGTCTCAATTAATATCAACGTTGTACTAAGGTTAGTTACCTTTAATCGCAATATTTTAACTTCACAATTCTTAACTTAAATTTAAGCCTATTACTTACGTACCACCATGTTTATATTCTTTTTGCTTTTTTTTCGGAAATTTATCTGTTAAATCATCTACAGGGTGGACCAAATTAAACTTGCACACTTTTTAAATAATAAATCCTTTTTATCTGTTGCGCCTATCTTTTCTATTTTTAAAGGGCTAATAAGTAAATATGTTTTCTCTAGGTTAGTCAGTTTTGGTAAAATAGATATAGGCAGGACTGGACTTACGGGACTTTTTCCTAAATACTGTATTTAACCTCGTTGCAAAATAAATCAGATTTAGCTACAAATAGGCTAATACGTTTTTCTTGTAGACAAACTATGGGAAATGATTTAGAAGAAGCGAATCTGTCAACAATTTAAGGATTTAAAAATCATAATTATATTTAATAAATAATGCTTCCCATAAGGCATACATTTTTCTTGATCTCGAAAATTGTGAGGTTACCATGGTCATTGAAGTTGAAGTCTTTAGGTTATTTTTTATTAGTTTTATTTTTGGAAAACTTCAATATCTTTTAGATATAAATTTCTATTTTCAAAAAAGGGATTTGAGATAAAAGATGATTTGGAACATCCATGTATAGTGTAAACTATACATGGTGGTTTAATAGAAGATGATGATCTTTAAAAGTGCGAATTTTTAATAGGAAAAGTTTATTATACCCACCTATATTCCGAATTTATCGTCAAAAAATGTGGTCGCATTTTTGAGCACCTTTAGAAACACCCCTAAGTGAACATTGTCTAAGCACTGAAGCATGCAGTTTTTGCATTTTACAGCTCCTTTTAGACAACGCGGTAGTATCACTACGGTCGTTATTTTTAAATAACAACTATCTAAAAATGTCTTCTCGAATGGGAATCAAACCGGCGACTTCTGGCTTCCGAGATAAAAGCTCTGTTCAATATGCCACCGGAGAGGCACCCTGTAAACGCTCTAAATTAACTTTCTGCTGTTTCTAAATCCATATATATATGAAAACAATTGATAAATAATCTTATTAGTCGCTATTTTCGCAACCTAGTGTTTCAAATAATTGATGCACAATAAGCCCAATAATTCGAATGCCCAACTAGCTATCAACCGGATATTTCGAATGCCAATGAATACATAATATAATACATCCGGGTGCATTGTAAGCAATGTCAAACAAACCAGCCATGCTGTTCAAACACAATTGAAATCAATTTTCCCAAAAGTTACAACCACTACTGACCCAAACCGCTCTTCGAAAATAGTTTGCACAGAATTCCCGAGGTATTATACAAAGCTGTTAGAAATTTTGAATTATTAACCACCAAGAATGAGAATAATAATAATCCTCCAGAAATCATAATATATAAATAGACAATGCCGGCAGGTTGTTAAAAGTTAGTTTAAATCGTGAAATTTCTCGTCGGATGTAAACAATGAGGAATTGAAATAAAGCAAACTTAAAATTTGTTATAAAGTTTTAACATCTATAACTAATTCTAGCGATTGTGTTTAACAACAGCGACCAAAACGAAGATTAATATCGTATGATAATATTAAAAGTATTTTTTTGAAATAAACTATTTTGTAAAATATTTTGGAACCAATCAAAGACAGGGTGTCCCATTTTCGACACATTAATAATTGGATTTCCGGGTTATTGTTAGTATTTTTGCTAATCTGCCGTTTTTATAATAAGTGTAAGATGTCAGGTAAGAAAGTTGTCGGATCTACTACAATTTTTTAAATAAATATCCTGTTTATGATAATTCTTAAAAGTAAGATTATTAAATTCTCTTAAAAAAAAATATATAATACACCATAATTGGTATACGTTGCAATTATTTATTCTTTAATTATTTAAACCACAGAAGGCTATAATATAAAACAAAAGCTAATATTTTAGAAACAAAAACTATGGTGATATTGTATGTGAGAAGACGTTAGGCGTCCTTTAGACGATCATTAAAATTAATCGTCTAGGACTAATATTTAAAATTACGATGATTAAACGAAAGTTTGAGCGGGTTTAAGTTTTATTGCACAATATTTTTCCATTGAATCATGTAAGGTCAGAATTGCGCAATACTATCAAATCAAACTAATAATTTGTCTGACTAAACACGAAAATATTGCACAGTTCGTATTAATGTGCAATATAATTAGGCGTTTGAATTCAAAACATCATTTAATCATATTGCACAATAAAATATATTGTGTAATGTAATTCTATAAACGGCTCCTAAAATATTTCGTTTTCAAGATACAGAGTTTTAAAAAATCTTAAAAATTTAAAAACACTTATTTGGAAAAATTTGTTTGACTAAGTATAGGCGTTTAGTGTTTTCTGTTATTGTTATAAAATTGCCAATAATAAATTATACCACTTAATTTTTAAAAGAAAAAATTGGTCCAATGTTTCTTGTATGGGCCAAACATATGCAATTATTTTTAAGAGAAAACTTAGCAAGCTACGTATAAATTTTAGTGAACTCAAAAGTTGTATGTATTCAAGTTTTTTTAATATATAAGAGTCTCAAGAAAAGGCAGTAGCGTACAATTTCAATAATATTAGCGAAGTTTCTTTTCACGCCGCCACTGGTTTCACTATTTACAATAAAGTAAGAGCTAAATTATCCTATTATTACAAATATCACAGCCAAATTTTATTAAAAGCGGATGGGAAATATTTAATATACAGTGTGACTGATAATGTTGGAACCATATGGAGAACTTTTTTATTATTCATTTTGGAAAAAAAATTCTTAATAAAAAGTTCTGCATGGTCCAATACTCAATATGCAATTATCAAATTTATTTCTTTTTTATTCTTATACGAGAATATGAATTTTCTCAGGAATAAAGTGCCTTTATTTTTGACAAAACTAAAAAGTGCTATAAAAAAATGTTAATTGGAATTAAAAAACATATACAAATTTGCAATTACAGCAATTTAACATGAGAATTCAGATTTGATAATTATTTATTTATTTTTTTACTACTTAGCAAATTTGCCATTTTTATTGCAATTTTACAAATACTAACTTACTTTGACATTCATCATCAAATAATATAATGTTTACGCCAGTGCCTCCTAATTTACGTTAAATTGTATTCAGCCAGAAATGTAGTAGAGGAAAGGCACCTCTTTTCAGATACTGCCAGACCTGCCCTGCCATCTATATAACGCAGTCACAATTATTCTACTGCTGTAGCTTAAGGCCAAATATTGCACGCTTTTATGTTTATCCCCGAATTAAAGTACATTTAGTCGTCGGCAGTTGCAACATTTAGAAACGGTGAAGCAAAATTTTCTTAACCGTCGCGTCGTCGTCTTAAATTTAATAACAACAGTGTAAACACTGTGTTATTAATCTTATCTTGTTTTAAATATACATAAAGGTAAGTCAAACAATTTGTTTTTTGTTGGCTTTTATAGAAATAAGTTTAATTTAAAAATATATACATATTTTAAAACCTAACCTATATAACGTTAAGTTGCCTAATTTCGGATATATGGTATGCTTCCAAAATCGGATATCCGAAATTGGGAAACTTAATAGAATAAAATATTTAAAAAACTTTTTTATTTCAGAAATGACTGGAAGGGGTAAAAGCATAATGTTGGTCGCCTGCAGCTATGCTGGAGGCTGTAAAGGTAGTAAAAAGGATAGAAATGAGTTATCTAAAGGCGTCCCGCATGTTCAAAGTTCCGGAATCAACATTAGAGGACTATGTAAAAAAGCAGTTTACCAGCTTCTCCTGGCCGAAGACCTGTGTTTCGATTAAGCTTAGAAAAACATTTGATTTCCTATTGTTTGGAGATGGATAAGACGGTATTATTGTTTGACAATACCAGATATAAGACGGTTAGCTTATTAATTTGCATTACAGAATGGTATTTCCCATCCATTTTCAAATGAAAAAGCTACATTGGGTAAAAAATTGCTTAAAGGATTTTTAAAACGTTATTCAAACTTAACTCTTCGCAAGCCTCAAGACCTTTTAAGGGCTAGTCGAAAGAAAAGTTACACGTTTCTTTGACTTGCTTGAAACCGCTCTCGAGAAAATCAAATTTAATCCAGTGAGGCTCTACAACGTTGATGAAACAGGAATAACAACAGTGCAGACGAAACACTCTCGTGTTACTTCCCTAAAAGATAAGAAGCAAGATTGCGCCGTGACTGCTGCTGAGAAAGATTCCCTAGTCACTGTAGTGTTTTGTATGAGTGCAATTGGTGGATTTGTTCCACCTTAGTTCTTGTTTCCCCGGAAAATCATGAAAGCTGAGTTGTTAGATGGTCCTTCTCCTGGATCCATAGCAGCATGTCATCCATCCGGCTGGATTCAACAAAATATATTTACTCAGTGGATTAAACATTTTATTTTGCATGTAAAACTAACTGAAGATGATCCTGCAGTCCTTGTTTTGGATGGACACTTCAGCCATACAAGAAATCTTGAACTGATTGAAATAGCCAGGTCTAATCATTTGACGATTGTCTACCTTTCTCGTCATAGTTCCCATAGGTTACAGCCTTTGGATTAAACAACTATGTCTCCTTTTAAAACATATTATTCTCAGGAAATACAATCATGGTTTAAACATAATCCAAATCGCAATATTACATCTTTCCAGATATGTCGACTTATGTGCGGAGCCTATCTAAAATGCGCAAATGCTGAGATAGCGGTAAACGGGTTCCGAAAATCAGGTATTTATCCTCTAAATAAACAGTGTTTTTCGGATGCTGATTTCATTATAGAAAGGCAAAAAGAAAGAAGTCCACCAATTTAAAGAAAGGATTTAGAGAAATTTGATGATAAAAAATGAAGCATGGAAAGAGTACCAAAAAAATAAAGAAATTGCATGTTTGGAAAATTTGCAGGAGAGAGAACCGCTTAAAGCAAAAAATGGAGAAAATATAATAAAGATTGTAAGATCAGAAGAGATCATTTTATCTCCATCATGTAGTGGAACAGAAAATGGAACATTAAAAAATGCAAAACTGGGTAATAAGAAAGAAAGATAAGGTTTAAGTTATGTGATTACCAGCACGCCATACAAAAACTAACTCGAAATAAGTATAAAAAAAGGAAAGAAAGACATTACAAAAAAACAAAAAAATTTAAAAAAGTGCAAGACAGCCTTAAAATACGGGCAAAGCTACATTACGAACTAAAAAGTCAGTCAAACGAAAAGTTCGAGATTTGGATGCGTCAGGTGACTCTGAATAAGATTCTATTATTCTAGTGATGATGCAGAATGTATTTTTGCTGTGGTTTTTTTCGGAAGATACCAAGGGAGAGGGTTGGATCAATCTTGTCAACGATGGGCGCACGAGAAATGTACCAATAATTCTAAAAGGGTGACGTATATTTGCGATTTTTGTTTGGAAAAATAAATGTTAATGAAATATTTTTATACTGGTTATAAATATAGTTTACGTTCCTACTATTTGCATTTCCGTGTCCGAAATTAGGCAACCAATTTTTAACACGTCTAATTTGCACATTTTTATATTTTTTTGTTTTATGCTATCCCTTCTTAAAAAAGATTTAATTTAATTATACTTTTGATTTACCATGTATGAACTTGCTTTTTGCTAATAGTACTTTAAAATATACAGTTGTTCAAAATCTATAGGCAAAAACAAAGGGCTATCCGAAATTACGCGCCGTTAATTTATGCGGAAATAATTATTATGCTAAATTGCTGTAATTGTATATTTGTACATATTTGTTAGTTCTTTACAACTTTTTAAAAATAATTGTGTAATATTATCAAAATTAAACGTACCTTACTCATGAGCAAAATTTTATATTTTTTGACATATCTCGTATAGAATTTAAAAAATTAAACATTAATAATTGTATATTGCGCTTTAAACCATGCAGATTTCCATATGGTTCCAACTTTATTAGACACACTATTTTATTAAAAAACCGTTTTTTGTTTAAGTTAGACACCCTGTATCTTAGAAACAAAGCATTTCCAAAACTACATTTATATGAACTTTTTTATTAAATTGTTTTATAGGTACGACCTTAGCTTTTCATACCGTAACTAGGAAATACCCAGTTTATTATAACAGAGGAAAAATATATAAGATTTTAAATCGACTTAAAACCAGCTTTTTACTCTTTACTTGTTTAATTTAAACATACTCATAATACGAATTAATTTTATCGTTACATCAATTTATGCCTTATACTGGGTGTTTACTAACAACAGTACAAAACTTAAGGGAGTGATTTCTTACGTCTTTTAATAAAAAGAAGTTTCTATATGTCCGCATTTGCTTCACTTCTGAGATACAGGGTGTATTTTTTAATAGTCTGTATTTTTGGATTAAATTTGGTACACTTATTTAATGTAATAATACGCTTATAAAACTTTACCTAGAATAAGATTATTGGATCCAGTGGCATCTTAGTAAGCATCACAGCCAAAATGATTGTGAAAAAAGTACGCCATTGACTTCGATTTATTTCTGATTAGATAATTAAAAATCCAACTTTTTAGTCTTGCGAAAAAAAATAAGCCACAATAACTTTTTTAAAAAGTACTCATAGACAACATAATATAAAAAGCAAAACAAATACTTGCCTTAAAATAAATAAGCTGTCGTGTGTTTTATAAAAAATCGTATTTTTTAATTTATTATTGTTAAAAATGGTTAATTTTTTAAATTTTGGTTTTTATTTTGTGCTGTTTAGGGCTACTTTTTAAAATAACTTAAACTGGCTTCATTTTTTTTGGCAAAAACAAAGTGAGATATAAAGAAAATACAAGACACTAAAAAGTTGCATATTTTATTGCCTAATCTGGAAAAAGTATAAAAACTTCATAGTCAGTGGTGTACTGTTTTACTGAATAATATTAGATATGGTGCCCACTAAGATGCCACTGAACCCAATTGTCTTAGTTTAGATAGAGTTTTAGAAACACCCTATTACAGTAAATAGGGGTACCAAATTTTATTCAAAACGGGTTTCTAAAATATCTCAGAAATAAAGCAAGTCCGAACATAATATTGTAGAAACCTTTTTCTACAAAAATACATAAAAAAACAACCCTTAAGTTTCGTACCGTAGTTAGAAAACACCCTGTATACTAAACTTATTTTTGTAAAGCCATAAAATAACCCCTTGTTTCATAAATCAAATTAAATTAGACCAAAACAGATTACCAAAAGTAAGTTAGCAATTTATGAAGGCCATTAAAAGTAATCAGTCCATCTATCAACGTATCTAAAATAGAATAATAGAAACAAATTTTAGTTGGAAAATTTTATTGAAACCACTTTACGAAAATAAAGCACACCATTGTATTGAACCAATTACTCGGGTTGCTACCAAATATAATTACAGCTAAGCACTCTATTATATCAATAACTCAAATGCAGTTTAATGGATATATATCATTGAATAGAACTATAAATGTATATAAATACTGAGTTATTAGCATAAATATTAAAGAAGTATTTAATTTACAACAGAATAGGAATGCTAGCTACCCAAAAATTTTTGAATTTCTAATGTTTTACATCCAAGATCAAAAGAAGAAGTCTGCAGGTCCTAAAATCAGCAACAACAGAGTAAGAATGAACAGGATCAACTCGCTATATCCCGTGACCAAGACCGACGCGGTCCCATTCTTTAAAGACTGACAATTGGCATTGGCATGTATCCAACAAAAAAGACCATTAAATAAATGAATCTACCCAATCAATATAGAACATATCTTCAACAGAATAGTATTTGACCGGGCTCCTGTACAAACAAAAATAAAGCGCAGAAAGAAGACAAAGCCGGTCCTCTAACTAAAATAGACGACAACAATAGACAGATGATCCCAAAATAAAACCCCAAATCGTCACGGACATGTTTTGACTATATAAATAGCCATCTTCGGCGTCATATTCAATTTATCCTTAATTGGCTGGTTTAAACACACTCCTAGAAATAAACATTGTAGGGTAAAATTTTTACATAGAAAGGGGATTTTAAAATCCAATTAAATATGTTTTTCTAATTTAACTAATTGATATTAAAACGTCCCCAGATGGCATTATATTTAATTAATTGGGTTTTAGAGTTGGGCCCAATAAAGCAATTTTAGGTATCTTTAACAAAAGTTTTTAAATATTAAAGTAGGTATAAAAAAGCACAACAGTAAAGAGAATGTTAGTAAAAATCCAATTTCTATGTTACAATCTTACACTACAATGTTCATTTCTAGGAGTTTGTTTAAACCAGCTAATTAATTTATTTTATCATCAAAAACTAAAATAAAGAGATAGTGATGCAAGACAGTTCTTCATTTAGCCTAAATATTTTTAAAGTGGTATCAGTTACAAATTTTAAACTTTTTATAACGAATAAATTAATTGTTTTTTAAATTGTAAAGACTAAAAATGCAATTGCAATTAAAATTGGGATTATAATAACATTAAAAACAAATCTCTTCCAGTAATTTAATAATGATATATTATACTGAAATCAAAATCCAAAACAACTAAACTAACAAAATATTATCGTTTTCGGTATAATTATTCACAGTAAATGCTAAATCAAATGCCTATTTAAAGTTGAATATTCCTCATTTGGCAAAATAACATTATTATCTATGTATTTTCATTCAGCATAAAACAATTTGTTAAACAAATAGGATAGCCATTAAATCAAACTGTATCGACTGTTTTAAATAGTAAAATATAATAATAGCAGTACAATTTCTTGATTTACTGTTGTATTTGCGTTGATATCTAAAGTTTACATATTATTATAGATATATCTTCAAAACAATGGAAATGGTGCGATAATTCCCAATACTGTCATTAAATCAACTGAAATCCTTAAAGCCTAGAACCTCTTAAACATATTAGTAATTGATCTGTGAGTCGCCCATGGTACGGGTTAATTCGAATATCCTAAAAAAGCTATTTTAGGTTTGTAAAATACTGGTACATATTTAAAATAAATACTACATTAAGTAGTTAAATATTGGTGCATTTACCATCTTGTAAAAGAAGTTTATTGACAAAAATCGCACTTTGGTACTGTGGAAAAAATGTACAGTCAAATAATAGCATTAAATAATGATTATGTAGATTGGTGCGGTATAACTCTCTCACAAACTTGCTTTTTAGCTACTTTCTGGCAGTAGCCGAAAATGTTTGCCTGTTGAAGCAAAAATAATTAAAAAGTGTTTATTTAAAGTTAGTAGAGCGAGGCCACGAAAATAATTTTCGAATTTAATAAAGTAAGTTATAACTCATTTAGTATTTTATTAATGCACTTTAAAATATCTATATAATGGTTATATTGGTGATAATATACAGGGTGGAACAAAAAGTGTATATATTTCTTATGTATATTATCAATAATATATTTTATTTAATAAGATTGTTCACCAGGCAAATTTGTATAACTATATTATTTGTTATTATACTGATGTTTCGCCGTAAATCCCTTGCTGCCATATTTTAAACCTCAAAGTCTGTAAGGACAACGAAATATTCTAAACTTATTTTTAAAATAATATAGGCTTTTGCAACGTCCAAAATAATTTTCATTTTAAAATTATACACTTTTAATTATTCTAAAATGTGCTTTTGCCCAAGTATTTTGTCTTTTTAATTATTAAGTAAAATGTGTTAAATTCTAAAAATTTGATGGTTTTGGCATCACTGCTTAATTTAGGCGACTCTAGGCGGTGCTGCCCTCATAAAAATGTGAAGTATTTACAAAATAAAATAGAGTTCTTACAATTACGTTCCAGAGACCTATTCAAAGCACGATTTTATAAAACGATATGAATGTACGGTGGCGGAGTAAAGACAAATTAGTTTTGTTAAATACCTAATTTTAACTTTAACAAGTCACAAACTTAGGGCGTTATCAGAAATAAAATTTTGGATCGTAAATATTGATTTCAGAATTACAGATTAGGGATGCGCGATTTTCATCGGTGATATCAAACCATCGATGTTAGGGAATCGATGGTCGATGTTTTACAAGCTTTTAGGTATAGCCGGCTGTTTTCTATTTAGAAGCATTTAAAATGACACAACCACAAATTTGGTGGATTGTTTTTAGGAATTTGACCGGTTTGCCGCGAAATAATAAATAGTGTGTTAGTCTCAGGTTTAAATAAGGAATCTTCCATAGTATAAATGGGGAGCCATGGTTAGTTAATTCCTTAATTAAACCTTCATTTCTGTCAAAAGCTTATAAATCAATTGACACGGGGCTGCATCTAACCCCTAAAAGAGTACTAGTAGTGTTTTTAGTAAATAATTACCGATCTAATAGTAATAATAATAAACTAAAAAGGGAAAAATAATCATTTTAAAAAAATTAACCGACTTCAAAAAAATTAGTAAAATTTACTCAAAAGTTTAAAATATGAAAAAAGTCGCATAATAACATGTGCAATGTTTATTACTTAATAAACAAAAGATTTTTTTCACTACCAACCTAAAATATTGCTATTATTTACTCCATTCCTCTAAAGAGATTTAATTTTTCTTACCCTAGGTAAATAATAATAATAAAAAAACCCTAGGTAAGTACTGAGAACAATATTCATATCAAAATTGACACATGCCAAATTATTACCAAAATAAAGCCAATCTGATTAAAAACACGCTAAGTCTACTTAATATTAATTTATAAATTTAACAAATTGTTAGGAAATTACTAATACCAAAATTAAAATTGTTAATATATCAATGTTTGCAGTGAAAAAAAATCTATATACATATACATACCTCGGGTGAGAAAGCTATTAGCATTTTTTGATCCTGAGGCGCGTAGCACCGAAGGATATAATGTGCATACATTTTTTCGTATTTGTTTTGAAACACCCTGCATTAAACATTATTTTCTACTTATAAAAAATCTATTAGGATTTTCTTTTATTAAAAAGGTTTTTCTTTGGCAAACAGTACTTAAAATTTTAAGTAAATATTTGTCTTTTATATTTTATATAAAATAACTATTTATTAAAATTATACACTCGTACCAGTTCAAAATTACAATGGCCAATATTTGTCAATAAGTGAATTTGATACGTGCGTTTTCTGCCTAATCTCTACCTGTAAGCGTTTAACACACTAAAACTCCATTGATAGAATATAGTATGTAGCTGGCACGACGTGAAGGTATATAATTTTCTTTAATATGTTTTACACTTTTTCTTCACAATTGATTGAGGATAAATGCTTCAAAAATGAGTTGCACCCCAACATACACACATTCATTCTTACATACATACATCATTGTAAGTTAAAAAAGGCTTGTTAAAAAATTATTAGCCTTGGATAGCAGCGGTTCGTTGGATCAGTACAGATTAAAATTTGACTATTGAACTAAAATGTGGCATCAGCGCAGATAAGTCCGACCTTCACTAAAAGCATCGCGGCTGTTGATTGGGCTACGACCACCGCGGCAGCGTAGAATTGTCCGGTTAGTAACAGCTACTGCTCAATGAATCGACAACGCAAGACGCATACAAGGTTTAGAATTATTGGAAATATTAAAGTTTGTAGACACGACTCAAAGTCGATTTTTTCTTTACTTTAATACTTTTTTACGCAAAATATGCTTTATTTCCATTGATTCTAAGGAAGACATTATATCTGTATTTTTAATATACAGTATTGGGTATATAAATAATGTAATTTTAAATATATTATGTAATGTAAATATAACGTAAATTTACTTAAAACCTAAAACAAAACTTTGTGTTAAAACATTGAAACACAGGACTATCCAAATCAGAAGTTTGCCATTAGTTACTTTTTTATTAGTCACGATACAAAATTATTTAAGTAAGTAAACCAAGTAACCAGAACTAACCAGAACTAGAAATTAGAAAATAATTTTTCATTACAAAGAGTTTGTATTACAGTAATAAAAGGTCAAACAATGAATCATAATTATAAACCTCAAAATAGTTTATAATAAAATTTAAGATAATAACAGAATAATTCACTTCAGAGTAAAAGCGTGTGAAATGATCCAACAAGTTAGGCCGCTAATACCATTCAGATAAATTCCGTAGTGCTTTATATGTGTAAATTAGATTTCCGTATATCAAGTTGTAAGCATAAATTTATTTAAGAACTTTTTAACTCTTGTATTTTTTTTATTTTACTAACTTTAAATTTAAAAAAAATCACGCTATTATGTCGAGATGGGGAAAATAATTTTATAAAAAATGTTACAAACTTATCCTTTTTACGATATAATACCCGCGGATTCGTACGCATTAAATTCTATCTAACCAGATTTAGATTAACCCAAAGCTAATTATGCATATCAAAACCTTCCTCTTAAATCACAATATCTATTAATTAAAAAACTGCATTAAAATCCATTGAGTAGTTTTAAAGATCTAAGCATACATACATACAGACGGGGGAGGCGACTTTGCTTTATGCATGTAGTCAGTTAAACCTTCCTCTTGAATCCCTTTATCTATTATAAAAAATGCATCAAAATCCGTTGAGTAATATCAAAGACAATTGAAGTTTCACTAAACTATAATTGTCTTTGGTATTATCAATTTTTAAATGTAAATTTAATTAAAAATTGTAAATGTTAAATGTGTGTTCCTTTTAAAACACTTTATCTATTAAAAAGAATCACAACAAAATCCGTTGAATAATATCGAATTTTAAATGTAAACTTTTTTTTTAAATACTCTGTATATGCTTTTTTCTTGGTTATTATCATACATATAAGCCTTCCCTTGAATCATCCTATCTATTAAAAAAAAAAAAAAAACGCATCAAAATCCGTTAAGAATAGTAACGTCAATATCAAATTTTAAATATAAATCACTTTGTTTTAAACACTCTGTATATGTTTTTTTTGATACTATAATACATATAAACCTTCCTCTTGAATCACTCTATCAATTAAAAAGACTGCATCAAAATTCGAATAGTAAAACCAATATCAAATTTTAAATATAAACAATTTTTTAAACACTCTGTATAGGTATGATTTTTTGGATACTATTATATACTATAATTCTTCTTCTTGAATCACCCAAACTATTTAAAAAAATCGCATCAAAATCCGTTGAGTGGTTTGAAAGATCTAAGCTAAGACAGACCAAAAAAGGGACTTTATTTTATACTTTGTAAAGATAATAATATTATGGCATACATTAAATAATTTTTAGTTTTCAAACAAAAACATATACAAATATTGTTCAGTGGTTATAGTTTTATCATTTATAAGTAATATTCGGCAACATTTACATTAGATTTATTTGGGTAGGTACATTCTGTGTAGGTAGTGCAATATTAACCTTAAATGAATAAATAATTTGAGACGACGCTGATAAATTTATTATGGCATTCTATTATGGCATCTTGCGGCTGTTTTGGAGACTAGGTAAAACAATGGTGACATCTGTTTTCGAAGTTTCGCCCAAGCTCCAAAGGAGCAATTTCAGCGCCATAAAGCGTTTTCCGTGTGTACTACAAGATTTGACCTCAGCGCCAACTGGTGCCCATTACGAAAAAATAGGCTCTTAAGTGGTTATACGGGGGCTTATGAAGGTGTAACATCTAGTTAAATAAAATAGATCGTATAGATCGTTGATATTATATTATCGTTAAAAAGATATTTAGAAAATACCACATTTAGTATATCTATCTTTGATAGTTTCGATAACATGGCCATTTAAATCAGGTACCACGTAATTTTCAAAGTAACGCTATTTTGTAGTAGGTAAAGGTATACACGTTATATTCTAGGGTTATAAAGGATTCGTCAGAAGCTTTAAAATGATGTGCCACAAGAGCCCCCTTCGATTTATTTTTTTTTTAAATGGCGCCCAATTCTCGGTTTGACATTTATATCTGTCATTTCTAGCCCAAAATTTGGTTTTTATTATTTTTACCAAAACCCTCAAATTTTTCTAAAAAAATACCAAATAATTTAACAGTTAGAAGGAGGCTCCTGACATTATTATAGTTTATGGTTTTGTTGCATCCCACGCCTAAGTCAGTCAGGTCAAGCCACTTTCGTAGATCCTGAAAAGAAGTATACCTAAGCAGTGAATTCTTTAAACCCACTTTGTTTTATTGAGTTGTGTCGCTATTGCAGCACATGAGCGTAAAAATGGAATATTAAACTTAAAAACTTTTCTTTCTTTTTTAATTTGCAAAAGTTAGAAAAGTTAAAAGGAAAAAAGCCAATTTAAGATAAAAATAGGATTAATTAAAACATCCACTTTACATTGACATCGAGTACATCATTTCTTGTCTGGCAGTCTGACAGAATCGATTTATGTAATTTCCATTCAATATAATTGTCAGGCAAAGATCGTATTGTAATTCTGACTGATAGGTCATCTGCAGGATATTAATTATTATTAGATGCCACCGGTCGGGTCTATTGATTTACATTGATATTAAGCCATTTTAATTATGATCTGATAGTAATTTAAATGTCGCTTCGTTACCATACCAAGTCTTTCGTGGTAATAATACGCTGATACAAGAGATAATTTAAACGTGTCTATGAGTTTGCAACCTAAAAGGTATACACACAATCTAGGTAATTAAAAAGTTTTTTTGTGTTAAAAATAAAAGAGTTTTCTTAAATAGCACAAACAAAAAAATTCAAAGGGTGTCTGTAAAGGTGTATCCAAAATGCTACTAATTCTTAAAAGAATACAACGATTTAACGCAATTTACTTTAGTCAAAAAGTTGATCATTTTCAAGATACAGAGTGTTAAAGCTTTCATTTAATTTAGGTTCTTGAAAATATTTTATTTATTATTCAACATTTGTCAAAAACCCAAAAATCGTTTTTTTTTGGGTTTTCTGAGTGAGTAATCAAAATTTGCTCACGTTTTTGTTGTACAATGTAGAGAAAGTTACTAACAGTCCTTTGCCTATGTTAAAATTGTCATTACTTTTATGCCCCTATACAGTGTATCCACGGATGGAATTAAGTTTGTAAAACTGTAAAAAATATTTTTAATATTTCTGAAACAAACTTATTTTTCATATTTTTTTACAAATTGACCTTTAATATACAGGGTACTTGAAAATCACAAAAATGGTATTTTAAAAAAATGAAAAAATATATTTTTAAAAATGTTTAATTAAAAAGCAAAAAATACCAATACCTTATAGTTAACTAAAAAATTAGGCAAAACTTAAATAATTTTTTAAATAAATAACTGATTTTAATTTTTATATACAAACAATAATAAGTAAAGTTAAAGTGTATTAAAGTAGTAACACAAGGAGTGAGATTTAAGGTCGGGCATCACATAACCGCAACGAGCCTGTAGCCGTGCGCTTTACCGATGAAATGTAGGGAGATGCAGTGCAAAAATTTTGTATTTGATCAAACTGCAGTAATAAAAGTCAATTATACCACGCATTAAATTACACCTGGTCATAAATTAAATCTTTACAAATAAGGTAACACAGTTTTAAGGGTTAACCACATATAGCATACCGAGTCCTGCACCGTAGCAAGGCCGTGGCTCGGTTTTAAAAGATACCGTTTTAATCAAATGCTGTAGGCTTAATATCACCGCTTTGTGCCTAACTACGAACGCCTCAACGCATTTAAACAAGTAAACAAACATTAGTTTATTTGATTTCTCGAAATATTAATTTAAAAACTTATAAAAAACAAAAAGCAATGTATTCGTAAGTTTTGCTTACATATTATTTACAAGATGTAACAATAAAATTCATTTTACACTTTTAATACCTATTAAATTACTTTTTCTTATATAACTTTAAACAACTAACTTTTAATTTTATACGTAATGAACTGAGATAAAGGTAGCGCCCATAAACTCCAAGCTTGCTTCGGGAAACATCGGCGCTGTCCGATACACCTATGATTTAATTTCCTGGGCATGTTTCAGACCATGCAGAGACTTGCGGTCATTACTACGAAACCGGTTTATTGAGATATCAGTTGCGGTTATTTGTAGCCAGACTTTTACCTATATTACACTTAAAGTTTGGAAAAAGGGGTCAGGGGGGGTGGGAAAATATGTTTTACCATTTAATTTTAACAAGGAGATACACAAAACAAAGTTTGATTTGACAAAATGCTTTGCTTTATGTTTGAAAAATGGAAAGTGCTTTTAAATTTTCCCGAATTTCCCAGCTTCCTCTATCACCGTAATATCGGGCTCGGTGCGCTTATGTGTGGCCGACCTTTATTCAATAAAAAGTTAAAAAGATTTATAATTTTTTCCTTGCTATTTAAATAAGTAGTTAAAAAATATTTGTTGTATAACTGTTTTTTTTAATTATTCAATATATTATTTTCGTAATTTTCAATCTTCCTGGATATTATATGGTAATGCTTTTTATGCTATTATTCTAAAAAAATAGTTTTTACTTAATTGATTTTTTACTTTTTAATAATAGCCTTGGTTTACCGAAAAAAACATTTATAGATATAAAAACCTTTTATAAACTTTTAATTTCTTTTTACGCTTGTATTTTAGGTAGTCTCAAAAAAGATCTTTTCTGATTTTAAAATTTTCAAAGTAATATTTTCACGATTTTGAACCACCCTATATATTCTATGGTCAATTTTATTATAGCTTTTAGTATTTTGTACGAAACAAATTTTTTTTTATAAAGATTAACTTGTTTTCGAAATACTAAAAATAATATGACTGGTATAGTTAAGTTTATCCGTAAACACACTGTATATTATAGATCCAGCAAATAAATCTATTATTTTTTATTATCTGAATTAAAAGGTATACCTAGTAAATATCGCTAACAGTAACCGTTTTCAAGATATTTCGAATTTAGAGTTTTATTGCACAAAAAAAATTCATTCACGCTTCGCCTGGTCACATTGGTTTCTCTAAAAGATCTGTCCAAAATGATAGCAATATTTTCTTAACGGCATAATACAACGATTTAACGCATACACGACTTTTCGAAAATTTAAATTTCAGGTTAATTTGTCCTATTGTACAGTCCATCCGTGGATAGACTGTATAGTATGGTATCAATATAATTAATTAGTTTACACTTTAGAACAGACGGATAGTACTGTCTGAAATGTTGTGTGAATGTATCAATAATTGTTTGAGGGAGGAACTTCTGGAATAAAAAAGTTTTGACTTATACACTTTAAGCCTGCAATAGTTACTTTTTACTACTACATACAGTTCCCGTCATTCCGATGTTCTTCCTGCCCCCCTTTAGGTTCCCTCCAGGTAAGATGGCTAGTTACGCTTATGATTATATCGTTGTATTTTGATCCAAGGAAGTAGTGATAGCATTTTGTACATACTTTTAGAGTTGCCGGGTTGCCTAGACAAAGCATGGGCATGTCATGAAACATTTTTTGTATGGAATAAAACGTTTAATCTAAAATATTTTAAAAACGGTTGCTGGTAGCGATATTTACTGGGTATACCTTTTAGAATTAAAAATATAAGAGAATAAAAATTCTTTGTCAGACCTATGGTATACCGGAGCAAAAAAAAGTTATGACAATTTCAATATAAGCAAAGGACTGCTCTATATTTTTTAACAAAAACATGAGTAGATCTTGATTTTTACTCTGAAAAACCCTTCAAATCCAAATTTTGTAAAAAGATCTTTAATAATAAATAATATATAGCACTTTGTACATACCTTTTAGAGCCACCCTGCATGGATTTTTTCAAAAATAAGAACATTTAGGCATATATTCTTCATTCAAGTTCGTGTTTAAAAATGTTTGGTGTATATAATACGAGGTTATTATTTAATTATTTTGTCCTAAATAGATCCGGCGATTTGGGGAAATTTATCTTTTAAAGCCAGTAAGATATTAAGATGAGTTTTGGTACACACGAAAATATAATATCAAGGGTTACATTAGGTAGTAAAAAGTATTTATGTTCAGCAAAAAAACTAGAGGCTACTGGATTTTGCAAAAAAAAGACAGAATAATTCTTTCTAGTGGTCTTGTTCAAATTAACGCACCGTTATTATAATAAAACATTATTTTATTATCCAGCCAGGTTTATTTTATTTTTTTGTTGTATGTATACCCGGTGTCAACAAAACTAATATACAAGCCATAATTCCTAGAGTATAAGACATATCAAAATGGAACTTTTTATGAATAAATGGTATAAAAGGAAAAAAGTTTTTGCACTTTTTGTCACTTTGTGGACACTTCCGCCCAAATGGTAAGTGCATCTAGGTGGCCATTATCCTTTATTTATGTCCTTATTGTTAATCCGATCGCAAAGAAATTGATATTGTTAGATTTGTCGCGATCTCTTTTTTTGAAAAGTGCTTGACTAAAAAGCGTTACCATTTAAAAAATAATAGTTAGACGCATAAATGTCAATTTTCCAATTTGTTTTATTTCTTTCTATCATACTAGGAGTTTTTTGACATTTAAACTTTATACATAATGTTAACCCTTAACCACAGAGAACCGGTAATTTTGACCAGCGCGGCGTGGCTTTCCGATTTGTCAAGATCATGGCATTGCCATCATTTGCGCTTATATGCGTCTATGTACCTTTCTGGCACATAGTTTAATGCTGTTATCCAAGTCGTAAAAAGTGCATGTCTTAAAGCAAGGAAAATATTGAAGTTTAATGTACGACACCTGTCTCATTTACCGGTAGTCTGTGCTTACGTACCAATTTTAAAATATTTTTTTTCTGGGGTTTTTACATTCATAAATTGCGTATGGACTGTAATTTGGACCCCACAAAACGGGAAAAATATTAGAATTACTATCATGAGAATACTTTGGCCAAAATGGGCGAAAGAAGCGGAATCTGATGGGAGCAATACCGAATAAGATGTCGACTGTATACCATAGGATCAAGGTCAACAAATAACACAAGAAAATGGAGATGACATTAAACATTTTAAAATATTTTGCGATGGCAACTTCTAAAATAATAAAAGTCGCCACAAATAGTTAAAAAGGTTGTTTAGTTCCTAAGAATACACTCACGCTACAATGTGCCAGCACGAAAACTCTTATAAACCATATTTAAAAAAAAATTGATGTATATTGTTTATAATTATTGTTTGTTTTTTCTGTCTGTAATTAAAAGCGGCGCGCTGTAGTTTATCTTATATTATTATATGTCAATAAATGTTTATTGGTGCATATGACAAAAATATAAAAATAAAAATATAAAAATAAAAATAATTTTATCAATATCTTACACGGTATTAAATGCAAATAAAACATATTTTAAAACTAATTTGTATACATTAATTTTAAAAATCTTGTTGTCCTCGTAAGGTAAAAAGACAGCCGGTCAAAATGACCGGTAGTCTATGGTTAACTTCCAAAAAGGGCATCTTTGTGGTTAAGGGTTGATAGTATATGTTAACCAGAGGGCACCACCCACACGACCTTGAATATCGTAAAATGTGTCTAAATCTCTATGTAAATTCAGAAATTATGTTCTCCAAGTATTCATAAGTTATGCAATGTATTTATTATTCTGTATTGAACATCTTATAAGCTATCTGGTTTGGTATAACAGTTAAGAGTATTTAAATGACTTTGAAGATAACAATCTAAAGGGGTCAGATCCGGTGATCTAGAGCGCCATTTATTAATTTCTCGTCTACTTATTTACTTTGTAGAAAAAATTTCGGTGA
>JACEGR010007578.1:0-47536 GCA_014170235.1 Listronotus bonariensis
GAATACTAGAAACAGAAAAAAACCGATGATCAAAAATTTGAAGAGCAAAAAAAAGGTCCTCACCTTCCTTTTTTCTCCTTTTTGTTCCTTTTGGTATTCTACTCGTGACAATTTTGGTATTCGAATACTGCTTACATATTTCGGTATTCGAATACTCGAAACGCCGGTATTCGAATACTCAAAGAAAGTAACCGTCGAATACTTCAAAAGTAATCGAATACTGAATCCCAATTACTAACCAAAAAGTATTCTGCCGAATACCTAATACCAAACACACAAATGTATTCAAATATTATTCGAATACATTTGACCGACTAAATGTATTCTGAATACTATTCAGAATACTGAATATTCGAATACGACTCAACTTTGATACCGGCCTTATTTAAATAGTGCCTGTACCCATAATTTAGAGTTATTGCAAATTATATTGGCAGTCCCATTAACCTAAAAAAAGTGGAAAGTTTTTAATAGTTTTTCTTTATTGTTTTTCGTTGTAGGGTTTTATTTTACACAATTACATAAATACATTTGAAAAAGCAAGGCTTTAAGTATTTTTACTTCTAAACACTTTTCGATTTTGTGGTCGACAGCCGTTAGGTTACAGATGAACAGTTCCGAAGTTAAAATAAGACCAAAACCGGGATAAATAAAGCCAGGCACTATCCTGATTACGGGAGTCCTTATTCCACCACGCATCTGCGCAAGCTCAGATGTCAAAATTAGGTCGGTATTATAAGTGCCTGGCCTTTTTCGCTGTGCAATAATTCTCTATTTACCGATTTCAACAAAATACGTAGGGTGTTCAGTAAGTTTTGAGATACTTTGAAACTAAACGGTGCAGGAAAGTAACATTAATGTTTTTTGTTTGTAAATGTCATGACATGTCGTAGTCCTACATAGTTATTAGTAAACTATCAGTTTTGCGCCTGTTCGTGTCCAGAGATTTAGCGCAATGGCGTCGTGGACGACTATCGAGTACCGTGCAATTTTGAAATACAACTTTTCACGTGAGTTATCTCAAGAACAGTGTTTAGAAGAAATGAAGCCTATACTTGGTGATGACTGTCCATCTCGTGTGACCATATACAGATGGTACAAACAATTTCAGCGGGGCTCGTTTTCGCTTGAAGACGCCTCACGCTCAGGTCGACCGTGTGAAGTAGTTACCCTAAAAACATATCTGCCGTCCAAAAAGCTACAGAAACAAACCGACAAATTACCTATCGACAGTTAGAAGAGACACTGAACATTAGTTTAGCAACATTACACATGATCATACATGAGCACTCGAGTTTTAGAAAAATTTGTACTCTTTGGGTTCCACACAAGTTAACTCCCGAGCAGCAGACACAAAGAGTGAATTGGTGTAAAAAATGATGTCCAAATTCCAGGAGGGTAAATCTAAAGACATAGTGTCGATCGTCACGGGAGATGAAACTTATCTTTATTATTACGACGTCCCAACTAAACAACAAAATAAGATATGGGTTCTTGAAGGTGAAGAAACTCCGACCGAAGTTCGCAAATCAAGATCTGTAAAAAAACAATGATAGTTGTTTTCTTTGGTTCAAGAGGAATAATTGAACGTGTTGTACTCCTAAACAGAAGTCCGTCAATGCTCTCTGGTACACTACAGTATGCCTTTCAAAAATTATAGAAAAGTTCAGAGTGACTCGCCCAAACTCGCAACTTGCTGGCTGGTACCTTCATCATGACAATGCCCCACCTCATCGAGCTGAACTTACCAGTCAATTTTTGACAGATGCAGGCTTGAGACTTTTGGAACATCCGCCTTATAGCCCCGACTTGGCGCCGTGTAACTTTGGGTTGTTTCCTTTTGTCAAGAGCCAACTGAAAGGACAAAAGTTTAGAACTAAAGACGCGCTACTGGAGGTCTGGGATAAATATGCGCTGAAATTTCAAATGAAAAGTGGAAAGCTATTTTCAGTGACTGGTTGGTTATAACGAAAAAGTGTATGTAATGTGGTGGAAATTATTTTGAAAAAATCAAATAAATGTACGTATATCTCAAAACTTTTCGAACACCCTACGTACAAAGAGGTTGTAGGCAGCTTTTTGGGGTATTAAAATTCTTGATTTAAAAAAAAAATATATTTTGGAGGCTCCACTTATTTTTTTTTATCTTTTTGACATTCTACGAAGGCATATGCCTTAATACCAGAGTATCGTGGGTGTCGGGTTATTGGATGTTAAACTCATCGTTCGACATGTTTCGTCAACATTGTCGAAGCACTGAAACATGCAGTTATGCATTTCACAGCACGTGTTAGTACCACCATGGTCGTATTTTTAAATAACTACTACTTAAATATGTTTTCTCCGCTGGAAATCAAATCGGTGGCTTCGAAGATCAAAGCTCTGTCCACTGTGCCACGGGGCAGACATTATTCTTTATTCCAGTCCTGTTTACCTTTTTAGATATCCTACTCTTACAAGAAACTTTTTTTCTCTTACTCATCGACAATTTATTAGGGTTCTATTAGTTCTATTAGCACTTTAAACAAAACAAAAAGTTACGTGGGAAAAAGGGAGATATACCTACAAAACAAAAAATTAAGTTATAAAATTTATTTCTCTATTGTATATGTCTATTAAAACTGTCGACATTCACTAAAAACCGTGTTACCACCAACATAATGAGTGTGTTTTTGATATAGGATGCGAGTAATAATCATTCCGTGGGAATTGTTAGTCTATACATACTCTAAATGAATCTAATTGGCTCTTTAGTATTCTGTTGCCTGAGTGATACAACTAAATTGCCAGTAAGTCAAATGGAACGAAATATACTGCACAGTTAAGTCATTTAACAAAAGATTTTCAAGAATTAACCTTAATATAATTCGTTTAAATTATATCTATATTTTTATTAACATAAAGATTTTTCAAAGCAATATAAAATTTAATTATTATTAAAACAAAAAGTAGCGGGTATAAAATTATTAAACATGTTATGAACTGACACTCTCCGTTATTTTTTTTTATTTTTTATCCTACAAAATAACCAAGTGACTGGCAAACAGTTTTTCAATTGTAACCCCTACTTTTGTTTGCAGAATCAGATTTAGCATAAAATTTTGGCATATAGTGGGTTATTTTATTTTGGCACTCGTGGCGATGTTGCTACGCTATTTATAATTTACTGAAACTTTTGTAAAAAAACAGGATACCCGTAACGAAAACAAATTAGTTATTGTCAATTGTTAGCTAGATGTTTTAAAACACTAAGGACAGTAGAAAAAATACTTTAAAAGAACCTACTAGATCTCATACAGGATATTTCTTTTATAGCATGGCCAAGTTCCTAACATTTAAAATACTAAATTAAAAGTTTTTTTCATGGAACACTCTGTATATTGAGTCATTTTTTGGGAATTTTGGGAATAAAAATCAGGTTAGTTTTTCACTGATTCATATACCAAAAATATAAGTTTTTTAAGATATTTAAGGTTTTTAAATAATTCATGACAAAAAGGAATTTTTAATAAAAAAATACTTTGTTATTTTCACTGGAACACCCAATATATTTCACAATTGTCTTTAAATTTTATCATTCGCCTTTAAAAAAATGTAACATAAGCTATGGTTACTTTCAAGAAGAACGCATTTATCGACCTGCATAATAATAATTAGCTTTATTTTCATGAAAAATATTTGGATATCTTTATAGACAAAGCAAAACAATAAATTATATATACATATACAACATAGACAGATACACACACAAATATATAATAGTAAAAAGAAATACCTTTTATGGAAATGTATCCTTCATTTAAATTGTAATACGCTCTTTTAAGTAAAATTATTTTAACATATTTTTTAAACTTCTTTATGTTTTTAATATTTTTTATAGAATTTGGTAAATGATTAAATATCTTTTTTGATTTATAAATTATAGATTTTTTAATCATATTTGAATGTGGTATAAGTAGATCAATGCAGAAGTTATTTCTAAAATTATATAAATAGTTTTCAGTATAATTACACCAATATTTTTTATATATTAAACAAACAGTTTCCAATATAAAAATAGATGTCAGTGTTAATATCTTATGTTTAATCATAAAAATAGTGGTATACTTTTGTTGCTGCATTTTTTGTAACGGTAACAATTCTGGTTAATGTAAACGGTAAAAAATTTACGTCTAATATATATTTTTTAATGTTTACATTTCTGCCTGACATAAATATTATGCAATAAATGTCAGATGTAAACCTACTATTAGATATGGCAAATTATTGTTAATTTAAATACTATTTCTAATTTCCATGCAGTGAATGTTTTAGGTCAATAACTGGAAATAACCATAGCTTATATTATATTTCTTTAAATTAAAAAGATAAAATTTGGAGAATAATAAAGAATCCACAGGTTGTTCCATTTAAAAAAAATCAGATTTAGCAATTTAAATATTGAGATATTGGCCATTCTATAAGTAATACCCTGTATGAGACCTGGTAAATCTTCTTTTAAGTATCTTTTCTGTTTTTCTTAGTGTTTCCGGTTTTCTACGAAAGTTGCAGTGAATTATAAATAGCGTGGCAATATCGCCACTAGTGCTAAAATAAAATAGTCTACCACTACTACTAAGTAAAAACTAACTTCTTAGCCATAACTTTTTTTGTCACTCTGTATACATAACAATATTTTAAGGACATGCACGTCTAAACAACCAAAAACTTTTATATAACACTTTTTGTCATGTCTCGTTAAACAATAGAAATATTGAACTTTCTTGAACAATTGGGCCACGTTGTTTATCAGGAAAACAGCTCTGTATGGCGAAAAAAAAAAAAATACGATGAAATTTTGATAAATAATAGTTATTTATTAGATAAGTGAGTTATATTACATATAAGTCACGCAAGAAAAGTTTAACTTTCGAGCCCGAAGGGCGAGAGAGGAAATTTTCCTAAGTGACTTATATGTAATAACTCACGTGTCTAATACAAAATTTTATCCAACACTTTCGTATAAATCGTTTTTAATATCGAAAATAATTTGAAAACGTCATCCATTATTTGTTACTTGTCATTGTCAACACCAGCAACAAAATTTTGTATTTTTTGGAAAGCAAGCTTGTTTGGTTGTAATGCATTTTGTTGGTAACTACGGGTTTGTTAAAGTCTATAATTCACTAGTGAGCTAAAGGGTACTTTAGCTCACTAGTGACTTATAGTACACTTTATATCCTCAAAGTCTGATCAATTATGTAGATATTATATGTACGTGTTGGATAAAGTTATTTTATCCAACACTTACATATAATATCTACATAATTGATCTGATTTTGAGGATATAAAGTGTACTATAAGTCACTAGTGAGCTAAAGTACCCAACACGTGAGTTATTACATATAAGTCACTTAAGAAAATTACCTCTCTCGCCCTTCGGGCTCGAGAGTTAAACTTTTCTTGCGTGACTTATATGTAATTTAACTCACTTATCTAATAAATAACTATTACAGAATATCGATAAAATTCGAAAAGCTAAAACTGTTTACAATAAAAATAAAATCTCAAATGCAAAGTTTTTTTTTGCAACAAAAAAATATTGTTTGCCAAGACTCTTGTTGCAAGGGTTTTTAATTAAGATATTAAGAAAAAAATAGTAATTTATGTAACTAGTGTATAAAGTGATACTTTTTTTTATGAATGGGTAGTTTGACAGCACAAGCCGTTAGGCGAGTGCGGCAATCCCATAAGTAAGAAAAGACAATTTATGCATGTGTTAAATACTATATTTTTTCCACGACCGTATAAAAATTCCCAAAATACCATACCATTTTATACATGTTCCATTTATCTAAACTCATAAATTTTAATTTTTGCAGCACAGCCATTATATTGTAACAAAAAACATAGCCTTCTTATTTTTAAGGAAATAATTATCCTCTTTATAACTTTGCATTTATTATTTAATTTTAGAAAATTGTACTTACTTTTTGTAGAAATAATACTAAAACAGTATATATTCCTTTATAATTTTTTAGTCATCCAAATTCAATATTATTATTAATTTTCAATAATTTCTATTAAATTAATTTGTAAACTGTCAAATTTTAAAACTAGTAACACATGAACTAAGAGAAATAATGACGAAATCAAAGGTAACTTGACCGTTTGGTTCAGTTAATGTCGCGTTTACTGTTACATTGCATAAATAAATATTTAATTTTATTGTAGTGGGCTTTAAAAACAAAACACTAATTCAAAGTGTGAAAAAATCTTCGACTTAACACTTTATGTAGTGTACTAGAATGGAGTACTTTAACTTCATGTTAACGATTAAAAAAAACAGCATTTTTTAACGGTCGTTGAAAAAATATTGTTTTTACTCATGTTTTACACATTACTTAAGACCAGAGTTGGGTAGTATTGGAATACTTGGTATTCTGGATACTATTCAGATTACATTTGTACGGTATTCGAATACTATTCGAATAGATTTATATGTTTGGTATTCGGTATTCGACGGAATGTTTTTTGGTCTGTATTCGGTATTATTTATTCTGAATATCGTTTTTAAATATTCTGGTATTCGAATACTGGTATTCGGGTACTAGTATTCGAATATCGGTATTCGAATACTGATATTCAAATACCTATATTCTGGTATTCAAATCCTGAATTTAAATACTGTTTGCTTATTTTATGAATATTACGTTACTTTTTATGCATCTTAAGTGGGTTAAAACATGTTCGCGGTGGTTTTGCCGACGACGCGACGGGGTAAAATTTGATATAAGTCATATATCTTATCATTTGCAAACTAACAGTTTAGGAAGTTAGTTTTACAAATAAAAAAAAATGTAATTCAATATGTTTTTAAATCTTGATCCGTTGTTTCTATGGTCCTAATAGGGAAGTAATTTTGAACAGATATACAAGTAACTTGGTACAACATAATAATATAAAAAGTGACAAACTATATTTCCTATGTATTAGGTTAGAGTAATATGTATTTATCTCCATTTAACACAAAAGGGATGTGTATAATAAATTTTATTATGTCAGTTTAAATCGAGACTATCTGGTAAATCGTAGATAGTATATACATGTATCCCCATTCCAAAAGTGAAGTCAATATTTAAAAAATAGAAAAGTTATTTTTGGAAAATTTGGGAGACGTCTTGTATGCCTAAAATGAGTTTTAAGCAAAAACAAGGTACGTCACTGCATTTTTGTTATGAAAAAACGTAGAAAAATAGGATAGAGTTGCTTTTTCAAGAGAAAGGAGTTTTTTTGCTCTTCAGTATTCATGAATACCCAACGTGGTATTCATAAATATCAGGTATTCGAATACTTTTTTGTAGGTATTCGAAAATATTTGGTATTCGAATACTTTTTTTTACAGTATTCGTATTCGTATTCGAATAACAAATTTCAGTATTCGACCCAACTCTGCTTCAGACCAATCTTTTATCTTGCCAATAAACTTATGAATTAAATTGATTTTAATAATATTTTATTAGGTCAGCATGATTCAGCAAGAAAAATATACAATATAATCTTCAGTTATAAGAAAAACATTATTTTTAATTTAGGTTAGCTCTTTATATAATGAAAATAGTAGATTTTACTTTATTTAATATAAATATTTATAATAATAATTTAATATATATTATTAAAAATAATAAACTTTTAAATTTATAACTAGCAACATAATAAAAACTTTATATTTTATAATTATAGTGTATTTAAGAAATCATTTTGAATTCTTAAGTATTCACTTATGTTTTTGCTTAAGTTCTCTTTAAACTAAAAATACCGTGTCTAATTAGTTCAATGCAAAATATTGCATGCAATGTTATGGTTATCTGATCGTCAGTTCTTAAAGTAGATATTTTGCATTGGACCATACACAAGTTAGTTTTAACCGGGGTATACACGGTCATGCAAAACTGTCACATCTGTCAAAAAACCAAAGCTTCCGCGCAAATTTGACCGTGTGTATTATAAAACTGCCACGTCTGGCTTGGCATGCGACTCGATGTCCGAGTTTGATTTTTCGTGGCGCGCGTCGTGCAAACTTGTGCATGTGTAGGACACGTCAGTTAACCTTTCAGTTTAGGAACGTCGTTTATAGGGTTATATTGTTGGTTTTGAGTTAACAAAATGGCTCTTTGGCGCAAGGAAGATGTATTGCGTGATTTTATAGATATGTACCAAGGTTATCCATGCTTTTGGAAAGTTAAAAGTAATAAATACATTGACAAAAATAAAAAAATCTTTTCTCTGAATTACGCTTATATTCAAGTTGATCACACGCACCAGCTGCCAAAACTGACGTTGAACTGACAGGTACATCTGAATCGTGTGTATCAAAACCTATATTTGACATTTGCTTTCATGCAAGTGCGTTTCAGGTTTGCATGACCGTGTATACCGCGGTATACAATATGAGCAATGCGTTTTAGTATATCGGTCGGCAATAGAATAACAAAACAAGCACTATGATTCACGCCTGTTTAGATGTTGGCATTTAGGCCCGCCGCAAATTGAATCCAGCCCACGCACAGCACACGCGCAGCCCACGCTGAACCCATCCTTTCCACGTTCACGTTTTTGATCAGTTTACCGCATATTGGACCCAATTCGGGATCAACCATATTTCAGATTTTTAAAACAAACCCATGCTGCACAAGACCCACGAAATCTGTGCGGCGAACACAAACCTATCCACGCGTGTCTGGCTGTAGAATGGGCTAGCTCTGGGCTGGGTCCAATATGCGCCACTCCATTTAAAAGCATGTTTTACAAAGTTCGGCACGCGTGGGGTGCGCGTGTGCTGTTCGTGGGCTGGGTTCAATTTGCGGCGGGCCTTAGTTAGATTGTCTCTTTTCCTCACATTGCCTATGTGTTATGTTATTTAACTGAACCTATATATTGCTAAGTGATGGTTGTACAAGGTGGTTTTTTTGTTGAGAGTATAGGGTATGGGACTAACAGTAAGAGATATAAAAAAACTAAGATACATGTCCCGTTACGTTTTTCTGTGTTAAGTTTAATGGTGCAACCAGATTCAAGCTTCAACTTGAAGCTTGAATCTGGCTGGCTTAGAAGATACAGGGTGATTCTCAAAATTTCTCGGTTTTTCTAATGTTTTATTACTAGGGCATTTAGGGAGCTGTAAAAAAACTTTAAATACAAAGGTTTTATAACTTTTTAAGTAAAATACAGTGGCGTATCTAAAATCAATATGTATGTTTTAGTTTTTAGGATATAGGATAACTTAAACTTGCATTTTTTTAAATATGACTTTTCCTCAATAATTTTTTCTTGCGATTGCAACAATACATAACAATTAATTTTTTGCATTGTTTTAAATAGCAAACTAACTAAAAAAATTAAAAAATAGGTAGTTATTGATTTAATTAATTTTTTTTTTTTTTAAGCGTATGATCATAAAAATGCAATTTAACTAAAATACCAAAATATTTATTAACCAAAACAATAACAGTTAACAGAACCCAAAAAAATTATTAGGTACTTTGGATAAAGGTAAAGCTATTATAGGTAAATCTATTTTCTGTGGTTGGTATTGCTTTAGTTAATGAATATTCTAGTATTCTTGTTAAATTTGGGTTTTTATATGCATACCCAGGGCCGTATTAACTGTTTGAGGCGCCCTAGGCTAGAATTCCCAGAGCGCCCATTTTCCATCAAAAAATTTTTGAAGAGCAAAAAAGGTCCTTTCCTCCGTGGCGCCTATTTTAAGTGCCAGGTGCCTTACTTCATCACCCGAAATAAAATTTGATGACCAAAAAAAGGTCATTCCCTCCTATAAATGTTTTAACACAAGTAATATTTTTTCTGGGCAACTTTTTCCTTTAATTATTTATACATTGAAAGCACATTCTCCCAACTAAAAGTATAATTTAGCAGTTAAAAATAATAGGAAAAAAGTAATTATTGGATTTTTACGGTGGAGGTAAAGATGGGTCATTATTTAATTCATTTTGAAAGCGATGCCGCCAAGTACACAAAAATGATAAAGTAAACAAACCTTTCGAATGCACATAGCCCCGGCCAGAGCCTGATTACATATTTTTAGATAAATAATAAAAATACATTGCTAAAACACGTATCACCTACTTACAAAACATTCTCTTATTTAGCCTCTGTCCTACTATAAAACCGATGTCACGTGGCGTGGTACTAGAAACTCGTCGGGTTGAATATTTTTTGTCGCAATAAATCATTGTTCACAAAAGGGTTTCTTTACTTTATCATTTTTTGTGTACTTGGCGGCATCGCTTTCAGAATGAATTAAAAATGGACCCATCTTTATATTTGATCTCCACGCGCCCACTTACGTAATAAAACGGCACGCGCCTACTGAAGGGTTAATATCGCACCGATAGATAATGACATTTGTCTAATAAGTGGAAGCTGTGTTTCTATGTTATTTACCATGAATCCTTACGATAAGTTTCTGTAAGGCAGACAAAATCGGTCTGGAGAGAGAGTCATGGTGGAAAAAAGCAGTACAGATTTTTTCCCGTGCTTAAAAACACAACATTATTGTTTGTTTGATAATTGATAATAATGTAAGCTTCGTATTATAAACTCTGTAAATTGTATTACAGGATTTTATTTTAATTGTATAACCTTAAATTTATTAAAAGAAATTTTGTTTAGACGCCTATTTACCAAATGGCCCCCTAGGCCTTAGCCTAGTCAACATTTGGTAAATAGGCGTCACAAACAAAAATTTCTTTTAATAAATTTAAGGTTATACAATTAAAATAAAATCCTGTAATACAATTTACAGAGTTTACCTTAGCCTTTCTTCGGTGCTTGAAATTTAACCTAGTTTATTTATTATCATTTTTAATTAATTTAAAAATTTTAACATTCTTAAAAAAAAACAAATATCCTAAATATTATCTGAGATGAAACATATCACCAAAAAAAAACTTGTATACGATATCGCATGCCAGCATCCGGCATGCCGACAAAATACTACAGATATGACACTAGTCTAGTGAAATAAAATTACTTGCGGAAGAAACCTTCAGTGAATATATTATTTTTGATGGTAGAAAAGATATGGAAGTGAATATGTATTATATTGTTATAGACAATCTTTAATTAGAACGTTAAAAGCGAGAAAATGCGGCCAAAAACATAAATGAAGAAATTGGTTGTCTTACAAAATTGGAAATTTTTAAAGCTATTATTGTTGAAGTAAAAGGAAAAACAAGAAACATAATTTATACTTAAAATTTGAATGACAATTTTTAAAACTAACATGTTTAATTTAGGCATTTTATTAAAACTATACATACAGAAGAAGCAAAAATTCTAAGTTGGCCTCGTGGCTAAAAATAATAGAAAGTTTAAATATTATTTTGCCAAATATGGCTATAATTTTAAAGATTTTCTTTTATGTCTTCTTGCTACGAATTGTTTAAGCTAAAGATCCTTTTCTATATTAAAAGGGGAAAAAATTGTCATAAAAGTTGTCTAGCATATGAGAAAACTGCTGATTTCTATCTATTTTGTCTATTGAGGCAGAAAAAGTAAAATTATTGGACTTTCAAAGTATTATTCCAACCTTTTTAAACAATAAATGTAGAAAATTAACATATTAACAAACCAATTAAGTTTTTGTATAATGTATGATTTTAATATTTTGTTTCTTAGTTAAGAATTATCTACGCGAGTTGTTTGTAAAAAAAATGGTTGGTGACAAATTTTTAAACGCTTTTAGCGTTATAATTGTCGATAATTTTAAAGTTTAACACTTGAATTAAAAGATATGGTTAAAGATTGTGACACCAAATTTGTAAATGTTCGGAAATTTAATGTTAAGAAAAATAGGCTTTTGAAAATTTAAAACCTTATTTATTTTAAGATTTTAATCTATAAATGAATGACATATCAAGTTTATGAGTGTACATAATAAAAAATACTTTTTTATGTCACTTTTATTTCTTTATTTATTTCTTTAATAAGCATTATTTATATTTAGCCTACGTACCAAGTGGCCTTACTTCGGCCCTGAATTACATTGATAATTATTAAAATGTCATACTGATTAGTAAGAGATGCTGGGTAGTTAGGGCCTGGGTCTTTGTTGCTGCAATCGCTTCCAAGGTTAAAATATGTGCCATTAAAAAAACAAACATTAAAAGTTTTTAAAGATTACATAAAAAAGATTAATAATGTTACCTTGCCGTGTTTCATCATTTGCTATAATAATTTCATTTTCTTTCACGGCAGCCAATTCTAACATGAAGTCTGAAAGGCCATATAATTAATTTAATTAAATAAATAATATAAAATTAAGTGCATAACCTTCTAGTCGGCTGTTATAACATACTCAAATGAATCGCTGCAGATTCACCGTTGTGATTTGCAAGAGTTTTTATTTTAATTATACTTTACTTAAGTTTAATGATGAGACTGAAACATTGTGTATCGGATAATGATTTTTTTATGAAATGGAGTATTAAGTCATTTTTGTTACCAACGTAGATGGGAGGTTACCAATGCGGTTTAAAATGACAATAACGTCATTAATGTTCACTGGCGTAGCTAGGTCAGCAGGTGCCCTGGGACAAAAAACTAAAGTAGGGCCCTACAAACTATAAAAGGAAATGACATCGACTAATTTGGCCCAAGAAATATGAGAACCAAAAAAGGTATTTTTGCACCTACATTTATTTCTCTTGTTTTTTCCTTACTTTTTTTTAACGAGGTCCAACAACAGTGACAACCAAAAAAAGTCCGTCTTAAAAATTAAGGCAACTTCGATTTTGACAGAATTTGGTATACGGGTTTTTGGGGCGCTGATCACAAATCTGAATTTTTCCTTCGAGAACGTTTCTTCTCGAGATACTTATCATCAAAGTTAAAATTTAAACTATCTTTAGTTTCACTATATTTCGCCTTTCCCAAAATTTTTGATATAACACTAAATTGGCACAGAATATTTTATGAACATCTTTAAAAAACCTCTTTTTTAGCTATTTTACACCGCGTGTTTCATTAAATGTGAAATCCTTTACTTCTAAAACGCTGAAACCATGCACACACCTATGCATGGTTGTAAACATGGTGACTTAATTTAAAGCAAACCTTTTATATTAATAAAGAAAATTAATTAAAAAAACCTGTTTCAAAAGGTTTTTTCATATTAAATGAAATATTGTGTGCCAATTTAGTGTTATATTAGGAATTTAGTTCAAAAAGAAGGGGAAATACAAAAAAAATAAGAATAGCCTGAATTTTAGTTTTGATGCCCAATATCTCGATTGAAACGTCTCCATAATAAAAATATTTCAGATTTCTGATCAGTGCCCCAAAAAAACCGTATACCAAATTTCGTCAAAATTGGAGTCGCTGCAACTTTCTAGACTATTATCAAAAAGTCTTCACTTCTTTTTACCTACATTCACACATCTTCGTTTAACTACGAAGCCTGGGGGCCTCACTTTATTCCAAGGTGCTCTCCTGAGTGTGGGGGCCCCAAGGCACTGCCCGCCTAGCCCCATAGTAGTTACGCCACTGTTAATGTTGCGTATTAAACCGTTTTACACTACACATAGTTACACCATAGTATTTAATCACTTCTAGACATCTTTGTCATACGTGTTGTATATATATTTTATTGTTTCTTTACTACCTTGAATATTACTTGCCAGTCAAAAAGTTCTTAAAAATTCGACAAAATCAATAAAAAAATCAACTTTAAAGCTGACCAGAAATTTTATAACTGCATCCCCAATATACCTTCTGGTTTTAATTTTTTTTTCTAACTAGTAAATCACGATTACTTCCACCTTTATATTATAGATACTCCTAGTCGCGTTTTTTCTCTATCGCTGGGCCTTGGGCATTATATATTTTAAAGCTATTTTAGTAACTTTTTTTTATTTTTTCTTTGTGTTATTTTTATGGGGTAATAAAATATATGTTTCGTTTTCAAAACAATTAAAAATAAACTACTTCTTCCATAAAATTTTATAAAAGATTTTTTTGTTTATCAAATTATACAGTGTATTTCCATTTGTTTCAGATATGTTCTAGTCCCAGAAAAAATACTCTTCACGCACCATCACCAAAATTTTTGCCTTTAGACTCACCGTTCGCAAGGGCACCAAATCCAACCCATCCTCCTCTTTTTGCCGCCATTTTAAGGAGAACGACGGGTATTAAAGTACTGGAATGCCACGCCTTTATTTGTAAACGAGAGGTGGCAGCAAATGCGTTGGTATGTATGTTTTTAATGAAAATTTACACAAGAAAAAAATTATTCTACAGATTAGTTAATTAAAAAATATAATTTTTGTATAAAAGTACACACATTATTTCACAAAATACGAAAAAACTTACACAATTAGCGTCTACGCTATGCAAAACTATATTTTTAATAGAAAGTAGAAAGAGATCAATAATATCCCTACCTATTTTCTTTTTAATAATATTAAAAACTTGACACCCATGTTAAAGACATTTTTTAATTATTTACTTAAATATCTGGAATTTTTTTTTCTGGAACATTAAACAGAATGACCTGGGTAATTGTGCTTTTGCACTATAATATTATAGGATCATGGCCACCTAGATTTAATTTTACAAATGGTTTCCAAAAACTGAAGTAGGCGTAAAAACTTTTAAAAATTTTAAATTTCGGTCTAAAATTGTGTCAGAAATCCATAAACGTTAAAATAAAGAAGGAATTTCATTTAAAAATTGAAAATTTGAGGTATTTCCGGTTAAACCTAAAGTAATTAGGAAATGAGAAATATTCGAAAACTTTCCTCTTCCCAAAGCATTTACGTATATAGTGTATCTCAAAGTATATCGCTTTGGCTTTTGACGGCAGTACTCCAATATACCTGCCGACAGCAATAAAACAGCGGATCAGTAGGTGTTAAAGGGCAGAACATAAGGGACGGACTCTAATAATAGAAAGATTTATAATTTATTGTTTATTTTAGTAGGTATAATCTTAAAATTACATTAAGAAATTAAATATATGCAAAGTTTTAATAATTATACATAAATTTATAACTATATTATCTATACGTAATTACATTTTTATCTAAATATCTAAATCTAATTCGGTTTCACTATCAGAATCATCGTTGGAATTAATTACAATACGATTTATGTTGTTTTGTATAGAAATGTAAAAGTCCTCAATTTTTATAATTGCTGTACTAAATTTTTCCAGCTCTAAACTGGTATATTAGTAATTACATTTTTATCAAATTTATAACACCAGGACTTAAAGTAGGTGTAACATTTTCTGCTCTAATCTTTGATTTTACTTGGTTCCACAAAAATGTTGTATGGGGTTAAACATACAGTGATACGAAGGAAGACGTAAGACAGTATACCTAGCCTGTTCAGCCAAATTGTCACATACATATTGTTTTTTAATTGCATACGAATTTAGGACTTCCAAAAGTTGCGCTTTTTGTAACTTAATTAAAAATAAATATCATTTTCTAACAAACATTCCTGGAATTCAGTTTTTGAACTGATGAAGCTGGTGCTTTGTGTAGCAAACGGCTGTGGTAGCTTGCGTTATTTATGACAATAACACTGTTGTTTGGAATATTTTTTAAAAGGTAATTTTGAAACCAGTTTTCAAAAAGTTCTGTGCTTGTATCCTCTTGATAATCCAAGCTAGAATCCTTAATATTCTTTGCACACAACAGCAAGCAGTTTGGAACAAATCCGTCTTCTGAACCAGCGTGTATTATGGTAATGCGTTTTCCTCTATTTAAAGGTGTTTTCGTCTGACAGTTTTGACTGGAATCCATCCATCCTTTGAATACTGTGTCGTGTGTATCGAACCATGTTTCATCAAGGTAAATTATGGATCTGTTTTCTAACCTATATCTTTTAATTTCTTGAAGGTAATTAAATCTCCAAGTGCGTAATCTATGCGATTCCATTACTACTTATCTTTTGTCTATTTTGCGGTATTTAAATCCCATTTTACAAACAACTCTATGGAGGGTGGCACGGCTAATATTTATATTAGTGTCGTCTTCTTCTAGCTTCGTTTTCAGTTTATCCAAGGTAGGAACAACTCCGCTTTCATAAAGACAATATATTTTCCTTCTTATTAGGTCTTGATCACTATTGTCTATACGGTGAGATCGAAAATCACTACACTTTTTTCTTTTGTTCAATTCTTCACTATTAATAATATCCCTTATCGACGATATTGGAGATTTTGTAAGTAGACAAGTTTCTTTTAAAGCTTTTTGTTTAATAAGTCCCCTGATTAAAGTTTTATACACATTTTTAACAACCTGTTTTGCATCTAATGACAAATGATTTCGACGCGACATACTTATATGTATTCTCGTAAAATAACTTTTTCGAAATGCCAGTAAAAACGGTTATTCAACACGACAACTAAAATATTAGCCGAAATATTTATATAAATGGTCAAGAGATATTTATACTTGGCCCACCCCTGTCATTATGAACTCATAGGTTTGCCCAATAACAATAGGTCATAAATCATTAAAGGTTTATTGGGGTATTGCCTGTCAAAAGCCAAAGCGATATACTTTGAGATACACTATACCAAGTCTTATTTTCATATGTCCTATACTCTAGAAGATATGGCTTGTCAAAAGCCGTGTCCTCAAATGTTACCAAAACTTGTTGCTGATACACGTTACAAAAACAAATAACTTGTTGTTCTTTTATAAAATTTTAATAAGATGTTAGATAACATTGTTGATAACAGAGTTGAGTAGTAAGTGAGGACGCGAAAAGCCGTGTCCACACTTAGTACAACAGAATCTCGTTGCTAATATATGTTGAAAAACAAATAACTTGTTACTTTTTTATACAATTTTAAAAACATGTTAGATACGATCGTTAACAGTGTTGAGTAGCAAGTGAGGACGCGGCTTAATCATTTCGTTGACACCCGGTATATATTTGGTTAAATCTTAATATTTTGGCATAAGGAATCTGTGTTTCTTTGCGTAACTTAATTAGCGGACAACCTGCATTAATGACAATAATTATGTGCCTTTTTAAAATTATATAAAATTTAAATGTATTATTTTTTAATATTTTTTTAAAGAAAAATATTTTAATTTTTAGGTGCGTTGTTGTTTTCATGCGTATGCCGACTCTAGTTATGCAAAACAAGTAGACACAGCCGGAAGTATCTACGGAACTTTGGCTTCTGAAAGACTAAGAAATAAAGATAAGGTGAGTAAACTTTATATTTTGTCTATATGCATTACTTATGGTGTTTTAAATATTACCTTTTCTTTTATACTTACACTAAAAGAGTCCTATTTTAAATGCAGATTAATACAGTTTTAAAGGTGGTGTTAAATATTTAATTGAATCTGCATGTGTTAAGCCGAATTTGTGTTATTGCCGATTTAATGTATTCGGCAAAATTGTGCTTAATTCGTGAAATGTGTCACACGGGACATGGTTAGTTCTGGTTAGTTAAATCTTTTTTTTTAATTTGCTTTATTAAAAAAGATATTCTACTAATCAGAACTAACCATAACCCCACCAATGTGACAGAACAGCTTATTTCACGAATTAAACAAAATTTTAGTTGGGCCGAATACACGAAATCGGCTATTACATAAATTCGGCGTAACACATGCATATCTTCTTACATGTAAAAAAGAGGTACATTTGTATGAAGTAAAATAACGTAATAAAATTTTGTGTTTGAATTTTATAAAATGCCTATCGTCGATAATAAAATTTGCAAGTGAATGCGAAATGTACGAAGTACAAAAACTGCGATTTCTCTAAAATATTGTTTTTAATCATGTAAAAAGTTAATTAAAACAATTTTACATTTTATTTGAACCGCTAGGTTGTCTAACTATGTCCTTTACAATTTGGAATTTTAGAAACCTATAGTAATTTCTAGTAAAAACTATGTTAAAATCGGTTAAATAGTTATTGCACAATAGATTTAACTAAAAAACTCGAATAGTTTTTGCAAACTGGACTCTCCAGAATATGAAACATAAGATACTTGATTTTTTTACGCATATCACAGATTTTAAAAATTTAAATACTTGTTTAAAAATAAAAATCAGAATATTTTTTAGGCATTCTTGGTATTATTTGGGAGTTTTAAGCAGAGTTAAATTTATAAATAATGTTTGTTGCTTATGTAGAAATCAATTTTCCACGTATTTTTGCGGAATTCAAGGTTGACAAGTATCCGAAAACTATTCAACTATCTTTAAACAACTTAGGTGTCGCTGTTATGACCTGGGCGGTAAAGCGCTGGGTCGTTAGCCGCATAACCGACGCAGACTTGGTTCGAATCCAGGCCAGACCAAAAATTTATTTATAAAGTTTGGTAAGATATTTAGTGTTTAGCCCAACAAAAGACGGTTAAAAAGTGTAAAATGTATAGGTTAAAGTCCCGCAAAGACCAAGGTGCGGAAACACACTTTACCGTGTCCCACGCAGGCTTGCGGACCCCAACCAGTTGAATATTAAGGATAAAAACGACCAACTCACAGTTGAGTGTATCATTAGATTTTTTTTATCTTTATGACATCTCTCGAAGGCTTATGCCTAAATACCAGTGTATCGTAAGTGCCGGGTTACTGGATGTTTAACCCATTATTGTCGTGTTCCGTCAACGTTAACCAAGCACTAAAACATGCAGTTTTTGCATTTCACAGCACCTTTTAGACAACGCGGTAATGCCACCACGGATGTTATTTTTTTTTATAACTACTACCTAGAAATGACAGAATACTACACAGTGGTTTGCCATTGCCAACTGTGAGGTGACGAGCAATGAAAAATTCGATGTCCGACTCCAAGATTCGAACCCGGATCGCTGCGGTGAGAGGCTGACACGTTAGCCCCTACACCACTGCTCGCCACAATATTACCAGACATTATCATCATGACTTGTTTTTTATTTAATAAAAAATAAAAAAATGTACCCAAGATAATTTTACAAAGTGGTGTCAAAATTATAACAAATTATTTCTAAAACAAAAGAATAATTAGTACTTGTTGTCATAATTTGCGGTATTTTATTTATTTAAAAATTCGATTACTAACTTGAAATATTTTACCAAATCTATTTTTTTTTATTATACAGTGTGGGCCAAATTAAACTTGCACACTTTTTAACTAATGATAACTTTTTATCTGTTGCGCCTATCATTTTAATTTTTAGAGGACTTATAGGTAGATATGTTTTCTCTAAGTTTGTTAATTTTGGTCAAATAGATTTAGTCAGGGCCAGACTTACGGGACTTTTTCCAAAATGATACATTAAATCTTAACTTCGTTGCAAAATAAATCAAATGTATCCACAATTAGGCTAATACGTTTAATTTTAATTAATTTACTGTAAAGTTGTGTCAGTATCCAACTCGGGAACCATGGTAACTTTATATTTTTTCAAAGCACATTAAAAAAATGTCCCTGTTAAAATCGAGAAAAATGCATGCTTTTTGGGGCGCTATTATCAAGAATAAGCCTATTTCCTGAATCCCTAAATTATTGACCTATTCGCTTTTACTGAATAATTTTCCACATTTTGCCTACAGGCAAATCGTATTAGCTCAATTGTAGCTAAATCCGATTTTATTTACACAGTGGTTAAATGCATCATTTTGTGAAAAGTCTCGTAAGTCCGGTCCTGACTAAATCAATTTGACAAAAATTGACAAACCTAGAGAAAACATATCTACCTATTAGCCATGTTAAAATAAAAAAGGTAGGCCCAACAAATAAAAACCCACTGTTACTTAAAAAATGTGCAAGTTTAATTTGGCTCACCCTGTAAGTCGCTGATGGACCTTGGCAATAATTTTACAAGTTTATGCGTAATGTTGAAGAATCACCCTGTACATTTTTATTTTTAACTAGTCCTGCCTGGCAAAAAAATAATAACTATTAGTTAATTTCTTTTTCTTTGACTTACACAAAACTATAAGTGATAAAAAAGTATAGTTTTTTTACGCTTTGCAAATGAAACTAATATTTCGGACATATTAAGGAGAAAGCAATTATTATTATTTGTTATAAATTAAAAAAAAAAATCGCAACAGCATAGGCCTGTCATCTTGTACATCTAATTTACCCTTTCTATTAAATAAAAGTTCGTTTAATAGAAATAATATACCTACTTTTCCATAAGGTGTATTATTAACAAAGCTAAATATTAAAAAGAAATAGGTACATATTTTCTGCAACTTTATTACTTTTTTGTTTCGTTTAATATTTTATAATAAAGCAATAACTTTTGGCTTCAATGATTTTTATCTTATTCTTTTATTTTGTTTACAATAAATGATATAATACTTAGTAATTTCAAAAAAAAAAAAAAAATACCAACAGTGGTTTTCTTTACAGATAGATGAATGGAAAATGAGTAGGTCACAATCCGGGTCAACAATGACTATTAATACTATAGGAAATGGAAAAGATGATGTTAGCATTTATAATGGAGATGAAAACCATAAAGTAAGTTTAATAAAATTATTATTTCCGTAATAATAAAATCCCCTTATGTAGATGTAAATCAGTGGAGAAGATAAGTTTAAATACCAGTGCCAAAGAAATACAGTTTACAGTTAATTAAAACTACCCCTTACACAACATTTCTTTATTATTATTAAGTTGCAACTTTCTTGACCATGAATAAAAAATATTTAAAAACCCAACTTTAAAAAAGTTTAACTTTTAGAACAATGCGAAACAAAATACATTTATTCTTGACCCCCTGATTAGATTTATCATAGATTGGCCTAAAGGTGTATATCCTCTATAACCGTAACATGCTCAGGTTTATTGTGTGTTCTTTGTCCATAAGTTAGAGCACGTTATACAAGCCGATCTTTTTAATCAGACTCCACAAGCTTGAAACTGGCTCCTTGGTAAATCTTGCCTCTTTAGGTTTTTCCTCACCTAGCCTTCCAAATCGCAGACGACACAGTAGCATCGTAGGTGTTCTGCGGTTTCTTTTCCCTCCTGAAAAAACCTGCATAGGTTTTCTTCTGCCAGGCCCATAGTTTCCAGATGTTTATTTTGTCTGCAATGACCTGTTAGTTGACCCACTATTATTCTTAACACCTTCCGGTTGTAATTCAGAAAGACTTTTGTAAATTCTGGCTTAATGAATATTTTCGCTTGACGCTGTCCTGGTGTTCTTATTCACCAGTTTTGGGATCCCTCATGATCCATGATCTAATAGACGACCTTAATTGGCATGACGAAATACCATAGTAGAGCTCGAGACCTACCATTGTCCTGCCAGCCCCTTCTTTGCCAATTTATCAGCTTTCTCATTTCGTTCGTGACCCTCATGTCCCCCTGACTTTTAACTGATAAAGTATAGTGACTTTCGGCACTACTACCTAGTATTTTTAAAATGAGGAGGTATAAGGGCTACATAGTTAGAAAAAACAATATTGTTTTTACTTCCAACTAGCCGACCAGTGCCCACTTCGCTGGGCTTTAATTATATTTTTCTTAGTGTAGCTTTTTTATTTTGAAATAATTTTAATGATCGGTTTAGTATTTCAGGCAAATAGCCCCTACAAACACACAAACAATCAAACAAAGTTACAAAATTTACCTTTTTCTAATATTAGTATAGATAAAAAAATTGCTAAACAACTTAAGCGTTTAAGTAAATTATTTGATTATTAATACATATTGATTAATTTCCCCTCATCAAAAACAGGGAAAAACAATTTTTGTTTTTTTTTAATATCTTGTCATTGCATTTTTTAAAGAGAAAACCAAAAAAAAATTAAACGAAACTTTAAAAACTATTATTATTTCCCCATTTTACCATCTATGTTGCTGCAGCGGTTTCCAAGATCCCTGTTCCAAACATTAAAAAAATGTTTTTGAAAGGATTCTGGTTAAGATCAATTTACCCTCTATATACACGTTTCTATACTCTGGAACCTGGACTAAATTGGTCCCTACGGGCAGCTTAAAATTGTGTATTTTTATAACAATAAATTAAGTCTTAGGATTTTGTTAAACAGAAAACTTAAGAAGATATTTTTAGGTGTGGGCTGGCAGCCAGGATAACCTAGATGGTATTTACGATGTCTATGCTCCATCTACCCTAAGTCGACCTTCAAGACCACGCCAAATAGCCCAGCCAGTAGCAGTACCTCCACCACCTATTAAAGAAAAGAAGAAGAAAAGTAAAGGACTTTCAAAATCGTTAGCTGGATCAAGAGAAGATTTATATCATCCCCTAATGAATGGAAAGGTACATACTACAGTTAAAAATTGTGTACTATCTAGAAAATATTTAAATTATTTTTACCCTATGACTCACAAGATCAGCTTTTTATTCTAATACACCCTAAATTATTTTTACAACTTTAGGAAAATATTTTGAATAAACTTGTCACATTATTTTTGTGTGCTCTATATAAACCCGACAAATTGCCCACATATTCCTGGACACCCTGTATAAATTTAAAAAGAAAAAGTTGTGACGGTATTCATGATTTTTTTGATTTTAAATTTTTAATTACACTATATCAGGCCAGGATATGGTTTGCTAACCCCCGGAAATGTATTTATTAATAACTTTTATGTTAAAAAAATATTTCATCAGAAAAAAGGATGAGGGGTCCATTTATATAGCCAGTTCTTAGACTATAAGAAATAGTACATTTAATCGCAAAATCGGCTAGAAAACCGGTCTCTGACGCAGTAATGCGTTTTAATCTTTTCTCTGGCAAGAGAGCACCAAAATTGTCTTGTGTCATCAATTGGTTAATAGATTAACGAATATCTTTATATAAACAAAATTCTTTTACAACACCGAGAAGTTAGCTAAATTTACATTTATTGATTATTCACTGTAAACAAACCCTTTTGTAAACAATTATTTATTGCATCAATAAGTAATACACCCGATGAGTTTATAATTCTTTACGGCACGTGTCACCTTTTATAGCATGTCAGAGACGAAATAAGATGATGTTTTCTAAGTACATGCTACGCGTTTTAGCAATGTTTTTTTATTTATCCAAAAATATGTAATCAGGCTCTGTCAAAGGCTATGTGCTATCAAAAGGTTTGTTTCCTTATCATTTTTTGTGCAATTGGCGGCATTGCTTTCAGAATGAACTAATGGTGGTTTGACATTAAAATCGAATAGTCGATTTTTACTGGCCCGCTTCAGAGATTTAAACTAATAATTAAAAAGATTACATTTAGTTATTAACAAATTTTTATTAGGCTAGTAGTATTTCGGGAACTCTAATGAAACCAAGACATAGTATGCCAGTACAGATGGGAGTGCCCCCAGGACCACAACCCGTTTATATAGTTGGCCCTCCTCCAGGACCTTATGCCAACCCTTACCAAGGAACTTTACCAAATCCAAAGTTTTTTAAACATCACGGTGAGTAAAAATTTAATAGCAGTCTTGAGCACATTTGTATTCATATGAGAACACTTTTTATATTCTCAATGCTCCAAGTAAGTTAAACTTCTTAAAAAAAGATACATGTGTTTTATATTTTTGTAATTGATTATTTCAAATTTTCTATCTTTTTTATAAAGAATAGTTGAGTCACTGAGAACCAGACTGGACCATCCCTTAAATGGAAAATAGAGGTTAAACTCTAATTTTTAATCGCATTAAAACCCACTCAACAGACAAAAAATGAACATATATAAATAAGTTTTATGCTATTGAAAATAAGGGTTAAAGATTCATTTTTTTGTAAAAATGGTCCGATGTGATTCTAAACGCCTTAATTTAAATTAATTATCCTTAAAAATTAAATATGCAAATAAAAGTTAAAATAGAATATACATTGATATTTGTTGCTTATGTTTGGGGCACCTGGTATACATAAATTAACCCTGAGAAAACCAACCGACAAAAAAGTGACGTGTTTGCCCAGGCCGGCACCCGAAACATTTGACATTGACAGGCTGGGTTAAAGAGCCGCTTCCATATATGGCGGTATGAATATTCGTGGTAGACTCGTCAAAAGGAATTCCCCTAAAAGGTTTTAAAAGTGTTCTTATTATAAAGTCCATTTCATTACTGGCCCAGGGACCATAATAAAATTAACACGCTTTTATTAACTTGGGTTGTAACTATCTATCTATCTATGTAACGGAATCTTTGAGCCTAATTTTAACCAACTTCCAGCTATTCGATTTCTTTGAAACTTTGCACACTGTATTAAGGAAACATGACAATGCAATAATCTGCAAACAGTATCCCGTTATCTTTTTTGGATCGCCAGGAAAAAAATCCATTATATTATAAAACAACACCTAGGTTGCCATCTGTTGGCAACATTTCAAACTTTGCTATTAAATGAAGAAGAAATTTTTTAGTGGGTTGCAATATATTGGCAACGGTCCAAACATTGCCTGATTGCCATCTGTTGGCAAAATTTCAAACTTTGCTACTTAATGAAGAAGAAATTTTTTAGTGAGTTGCAATCTGTTGGAAAAATTTTAAAATTTGCCACTCTTGTTCATTAAAAAATTTTTTCGCCATTTTGTCAAGAGTAGCAGAAACTAAAAATGAAAAATAATTAATAGTTTAAAACTAAAACACGCTTTTATATGCAACCGAACTAAAAATTAGAAAATTTTCTAATTTTTAGTTCGGTTGCATATAAAACCGTGTTTTTTTAGTTTTTTAAACTATTAATTATTGTAGCCTATACTCAGAGCTTAAAATTCAAATTGTAAATATTGTGAGTTTTGTTTACTTTATTAGACCCACAGTATATTTTTAAGAAAGAAACTTGTAAAATGACCAGTGAATTTATTGACAAATTTGCAGGGTGCCCTATTTAAAAAAAAAAATCAAGCATCAAAAAATATTTTAAAAATAATAATATCTAGAAAAAAGCTACCCACGCTACTGAATTTTACTCAAAATTGTATGTAAGATTTCGTTACAAGGGTACCCATAAAATGCAATATTTTTAATATCGCCCTGTAGCCCGAAAACTATAAGGGCTTTGCTTTTTTTAATTTAATTTAATAGAATATCAATAATTTAATTTTCTTCATTATCCTTATAATAATTTTTAATCAGTTTTTAATCACTACAATGTCTTTAAAGGGCTCCATTATATTCAATTTTAAATGTTTTTCAGGTAACACATTTTCCCACCGTCCAAGAGGCAAAATGTTAATACCAGCACGTCCAATACCTCCACCTATGGTACCCATAGGACCAATGATAATACCAGCCCCATCAACACTAACCAAAAATAAGAAGAAACAAAAGCAAGCACCCATGGAAGAACCTATTTATATGCCAAGTAACAGAGCTCTTAGCCCGGTAGCAAGTTATCAGCCTGTCAATTTTCCTCATGAGGCTTATTTAATGCAGCATTATGCTACTATGGAAAGTCAGGGTATGTGAAGTTTGAAATAATATAAGTTTAAAAAAGAGTTGAATATATTGTTTAAGAGCGACCAACTGGACGGTCGCCTAAAAAAAATTCTAAAACCCAAAAATTCGGTAAGAACTCTGTCATCGTTATCAAGAAAAAATTAAATAAAACGAAAAAATTTATTATTTTTCCTAAATTCCAATCTTGTAATTTTAGTGTTTTTTATGTTTTTAAGGTGGTGGAAAATGTAATGTTTTCAATAATGCTACTTTCTTGGAGTTAAATTATCTTTATTTTTAACTGATATACGATATTCTTAATGTTTTTTATCTCCGATCGTTTTCTACACTCCTGATTCACAAAAAAAAAAAAAAAACTGGACCAAAAAATTTTGTGTTCGAATTCAATCTTAAATAACTTTTTAGTTTTTTGACCCATTTTAATCAACTTTTGGTCTAGTTGTAGCCCCTTTCATTAAGATTATTATTTTATATTGGAATTGCAAAAAGTTTCATATGATTAGGTGTTATATAGGGAAACGCCAAATGTTGCATATTGACCCAAAATTTCGGACACCCTGTGGAATAATTTCATGTCACAATTTTTTACCAGTATATTGGATTTTAAAGATACTACTTAAGCTAGCAAAACCACACCTTAATTTTGGATTCTAGTTAGATCCATATTTTTAGGCTCTTTTTAGGCTATTTTATTACCCTATTTAAATTTTTTTGCTCCTCGTTTTCTTGGAAAATCCGTGGTTCTGCTAGCTTAAGCTTAAGCTAGCAGAACCACACCAAGATCTTAGTAAATGAAAAGTATTTATTTTGTTTAAGTATGCCATATTTTTAGGCTCTTTTTAGGCTCCTAATTGGTATACACTTTATTTAGATTAGTAAACTTTAGGACCCAAAAACACCCCTATAATTTCAAAGGCGAGTCGTGTACAATTAGATTATGAAAAATTTTATCATTTTCTTATCCCCAGTAAAAAATAAACTTTGTGTGTTTTATGTTTAAAAAATGTCATCATCATTTAAGGCCATTTTAAAGCGTCTAGGTATACACAGTTCTAATGTTTTATATGTTGTAGTTTATCAAATATATATTATTTTTTTACTTTGTGATTCTGCTAGCTTAAGATTAAGACACCAGAACCACATCGGTATTTTCCAATAATAAAACATTTTTGATACAAAACCTATGCCATATTTTTAGGCTCTTTTAGGGTCTGTACCTATTATATTTTAAACTTTTTTGCTTTTTGTTTTTTCGAAAAAATAATGTATTTAATAATATCGGACCACAATTACAAAAAAATTAGTTTCTGTTTTTTTTGTTGTTTAAATTATGTCAATTCAATTCCATTTATTAGTCTATAAGGATCATACATATGACATTAGACAGGTCAATAATAATAATAATAATAAAACTAACATAAATTAAATTTAAAATAAATAAAAAAATGTATAAAACAACCAATACAATATAAAACAACCAATACAATGTCAGCCTTTAAGGCCATTTTAGGCTTTTAGTTATACATAGTTTTAATGTTCTATATGACTTAGTTTAGAAAATATATAAGCTTAAGATTAAGCTTAAGCTATCAGAACCACGGATTTTTCCAAGAAAACGAGGAGCAAAAAAATTTAAATAGGGTAATAAAATAGCCAAAAAGGTCCTAAAAATATGTACCTAAATAGAATCCAAAATTAAGGTGTGGTTTTGCTAGCTTAAGTAGTATATTTTAAAGTCCTCTTTTTTACCATTTCTATTTTTACTGGTATCTCTATTTTAAAAGAAAATACAATTTTTTAAAGAAAACTATGCAATTTAATTATTCTGATTGTAATATACGTTATAATGCAAATATATTGGTGAAACTTAAGATTTGGATGGTCATATTTCCGAAACTAATAAAGATAAATAAAGCAAGTGTAGTATTTTTTTAAGGACTTTAAAAATCTTCTTTAAAAAATCTTTTACTTGGTTATAATATATAGGGTGTTTATTTTTGAATTCACACTTTTGTCGAACCCTGTATATGATTGCTATAAATAAAAAAAATTAAGAAAAGATGGAGCTTTAAAATCCAAAACACTGGTAAAAAACTGTGACGTTAAATTATTCCACAGGGTGTTTGAAAATTTGCGTCCAAATACAACACTTGGCTTTTTCCTTGTGTAACACCTAATCCTATAAAACTTTTTGCAATCTCCATATTTAATAATAATCTTGATGGAAATAGCTATCACTGGACAAAGAGATGAATAAAATCGGTTAAAAAACCAAAATTGATTGAAAAAAGTTATTTAAGATTTAATTTTAACAAACTTTTGTTTGTCCGTTCTTTTTGTCCAGGAGTGTAGTAATAACTAAAACTAACCAGAACTAAAACTACTCTTAAGAAACTACTACGGGTGTGCAAATAATTCGAACTTACGAATTATTCGTATCAAATCGAATATAAATATTCGATTCGAAACTCAAATCGAATAATTCGTAAATTCGAATTATTCAAAAGATCCCGAATGATTCGAGAAATTGCAAATTATTCGATTTTTTTGAATAATTCGTTTTTTTTTGAATTATTTCTAATTATTGTAGAAATCGCGAATTTTTAAGGATATTAAATTTAGGATTTATGTTTGATATTTAACTATAAATTTGACAAAAATATACATTTTATTTGAACCATAAAATTTATATACATAAATTTAACAATATTAAAATAGTTTTTGGAGCAAAAGAATAAATTCTTAATTCTTGACCTAAAAAGCTTTTCCTTTTTTAATATTTTGCTTAGATCAAAAATTACATTCTTTTGTTTTGATTTAAGAGAAGTATTTTCTCCTAGATGATTTTTTTTATCTTTGGACAAACCACGAAGGTTAAAAGCCTAAATACTAACGTACCGTGGGTGTCTTAAGCGAGGTAAGAGGGAGTTTTTTAACACAGGACTTAAATACTTGAAGATTTGGGGGAAGGAAAGACCTCCGCAGGCAGCAGGTTCCACAATCTAGAAACTCTAGGGATAAAAGAACGAACAAAGTGAGAAGTTCGGGGCCTGATGAAGATGGTCTTTTTAAGTCAAAATTTTGGTTCTTGAATCAAGTTATTTTTTTATCAGTGTGTGTGTGTGTATAAACCTTTTTATCATATTTTTTTTCAAAAGTAAATGAAAAATTATAAAAAATAGAATGAATTGAAAAGATCAAATATCTCTTGCTACTATAATAGCTAGTATTAATAGTATCTAAATTTTTGTTACTGACTGAGATAAATATATATTTAAATTAAGCAATTGTCTTCTTCGGATAATTTATTTTTAATCAAATAGGATATTATGGGTCAATAGATTTTTTTTAGTGAATCTATTTATAATTTGATAAAATTAGTGAAGAATTCTCATGATTCTATAATAACTCAATTTTTTTAATTATTCTTAATTTTTCTAATTATTCGAAATGTTTCAAATTATTCGAAATGTTTCAAATTATTCGACATTTTTCGAATAATTAGTAAAATTTCAAATAATTCGAAAATTCAAATTATTCAATTGGAATTTCGATCAAATATTAATATTCGATTCGGACGATATTCGCACACCCCTAGAAACTACGACTTACCTATATACTTAATATGCGTTGTTCACCGATGTTTGACCGAGTTTTTGCGGTTCAATAACAGCTGTCAAATATTTGGTATGTCAATACTAGGCTTGCTTAATACATTTTTATTATTTTAAATTACAGCAGCTTCTTTAAATTTCCTCTTTTTCAGTGATATTCTTTAGAAATAATTTTGGTCTCAGAACACTGTATGTGTTGATTTTTTTTGAAATTATGCATTCGTTAAAGAAACAAAAAGACCACTAGAAATTGGAATAAAAGAAACAACATACGTAGCGAGATAAAACGTCGAGATAGGGAGTGGTCGAACATACATAGTCAAAACATCACAACATACAGTGGTCGGATGCCAAAATAATTTATAAAGAAGCTGCTGTAATTTTAAACAACAAGAATGTGTAAATTGGTAAAGCTTCGATGAAGAAATTGGGATATCAGCCAGTAAAGCAACAACAAAGGATGACTAATCGTCATCCTATGCGAAATGTTTAGATATTAACATTAGACTGTTTTTTTCCTCACATTGCCTATGTGTTATCTTATCTAGCTGATTCTGTACAGGTCGTAGTTTCTTAAGAGTAGTTTTGTAGTTTAAGTTAACACTAGAAAACGGTTAGAGATAAATACCACTTGATACGTCGTTATTTAGTTAAAAATAAAGGCAATGGAAGTCTAAGAAAGTAAAAAACTTGAAAAAATTCTATACAGCCTACTAATTTAGAAGAATATACTTTTATGCGTCCCAGGCTAATAAGGGTGTTCTAATAATATATTAAACAAAATTTTGTCTTTTATAGGTAAGCAACAGCGTAGAAGTAGAGAGAAGTCAGTAGAAAAGCAGGGAAAATTAAATAAGAAACTTGCACAGAGCATGAATGGATTAGATGATCCCAACTTGATAAGAGATGATGAAAGTCCGTTTAATACCGGAATTTATAGGTTAGTACTTCCAGATACATTCAAAAACATATTTTTACCAGTGCATCTACGTTTAGTAAGTGATCGATGTGAGCTTTTTCTTCCAGCATCTAACACAATCTCTAGCACTCACTAGAATCGTTTTTGTTTATATCTTATATATCTACTATACGATTTTAATGCTTTTGTAGATTTGGATTTTTGTAGAAAAAGTCGATTAAGGAGTAACTTAAATAAATTTACCCAAATTCAGTAATGTCTTAAGATATGCCTCAACGAATATTTTTAACAAAAAATGTTACCACTGACTTTTATGCAAGTAGTTATTTTATGTGAATTAAGCAAGTAAAAATTTAACTTTATTAGTATCTTGCTTAGTTTTCAAGATTTTTTTCTTTATTTCGTATCTCTTGCCTACCCAAAAACCATAAGAAAATTAAAAAAAAAAATAATTTAGAAAAAGAAATTGATTTAAATATTAACGGTTTTTAGTCAAATTCTGGATTGGAACAAAACTAAAAAGCTAAAACAGTTGTACTTTTAATTAAAGATATGTTCTGTATTGGTTTGGCGGATTCATTTAATAGATGTTATTTATTTGGGTACACGCCAATTCAGAATTAAAAACCAAAAAGTCCAAAAACATAAAAATAAAGTAGCTCATCACCTTTTTGTATTATAAACAATAAATACACCAGCAACCAGTTATGTAAGTCGCTATGACACTATAACCAAACAAACATATTTGACATTTAATGTTAAACAACTTTCAGAATCTCCTAAACATAAAGCTAAAATTTTATAATTTTAAAACCTAAATAATAGTTATTTGTTTAAAGTTTTCATTTTATTTAATTTTGTCTTGACAACGGTGGCAGACTTGTCACCGAAACGTCGACTTTTAGTGTTTTAGTTACTTATTTTAATTTTTTTTGGACTTTTTGGTTTTAAATTCTGAATTAGCGTGTACCCAAATATGTAAATAACATCTATTAGTTGTACTTTTACTTTTGTAATCCAACTAAAATATAAAACTTTCACAAAAGTCAGTATCGTTTTTTGTCAGAAATATTCGTTTGAGAACCGGTTGTGACGCCTCTAAAGTAAATAAATTTTATCAAGTCAAAGACAAATCAGCATCTTATGGTTACAAATAATACTGCCTAATGTAATTAAACTTAAATATGGGATATTTAGGATAGAATAACAACACTCTAAGTGGAAAACAATACATTTTTGAACATATGTTTGTATGAGGTTTTCCTCATAATCATAGTAGTAAAATCTGCCCGTAAATATTTCTTGCCAAAATTTTGTTACACCCGATTTTTAATAGATTATTCGTTAATAGGCAAAGAAAGTTCATTGCTCACCATATCTACACAATTTCAGGCCTTTAACAAACAACTTTGTTTTTATTTGCACTGGGTATATAATTATAAATCTAATACTAATAAAAATGCATGTTTTTATTATTTTTAAAAACCCTTCGTTTTGTATTTTGTGAGAACTAAAATATGACAATAAAACAAAAAATTATTTAGTTACAGTACTTTTCCTATTTGATATAGTGCTGAGCAATGGTGAATAAAATTAATATGTGGTATTTATATTAATAATTTTAGGAAAAAGGGCATTTAAATGAACGGGCATTTTCTTATTCCATCAGGCAGGAACACCGAAGTCGGAGTTATGGAAGTCTCGCCAATTTAAAGTTTGCTAGTCCAATACCCAACGGAGTTCATGACGTAAGTGTTCTTAGATTTATTTACGACTAGCCGACCCGCGCCCACTTTGCTGGGAAATAATTAGATTTTTTCCTTAACTTGTTTTTTAATCGTTATAAAATATAGCCTATAGTACACCTGCATACTGTAGCTTTCTGAGTGAGAAAGAATTTTTCATGATCGGTTCAGTATTTCCGAAGATTAACCCTCACAAACAAATAAAGATGCAAAAATCAAAGCTACAGACGTTAGCTCTTTATAATATTGATATAGATAAAATCCAAGAAGCTTTAAATGTTTAAAAATTATTTTTTTACTACAAAAGCAAGGTTAAAAGCATATAAATAAAATAATAATAGGAAATTTATATATTTTTTTAAGTAATAAATCTAAGATAAATTTATTTTAGGTGTAATAAGGTATATTTTTGTGTCTTTAACAACTAAAAGAAATATTATTAAAAAGTAGGTCGACACCTGCTGCTGCAGTAGTTTTTTTCTAAAAACCTTTTTGGTTTTTTATCAAAAAATTAACGTTAAACTTTTTAGAAAAAGTAAAACTTAATATTTCTTGTCATGTTTTACTGTAATATAAAGAGAAGTTTAAGACTTTAAAAATAAATTCTTATCGTTAATTTATTTTCTAAAAATAAATTCTTATCATTAATTTGTATTTGAAGGTAAAATAAATTTTAAACACTTTTTTTAATGTGTGATTTTACCCCTGTTTTTATGATTACATTTACGGATATTCAATTTGACCGCCATAAATACAGATAGCCTACATTTAGATCCGCAGTGGCAAGAAGCATTTTTCGGATTTTTACGACCTCGCGCAGTGGGTAGACGAACATGCGCACTTAAAAGCCGTGGCAAAATACAAAAAATGGCACCCCGTACCCTCCGTCTGCGGTCTGACCGTAACGCTCATTAGATACCGTACTTCGAATAGAAAACGAGGACGCCGTCAACAAATTCTTTTCTATAATGCGGATAGTCTGTTTGGCGCCAGGTGCGTTTACCCTCAACTTGCTTGCGCACAAACTGGTTTTTTCGCCCATGAAATGTAACTTTTGTTTCGCGTAGGTTAGAACAATCAATCCATCGAGATCAGTGCCGCCATACCGTCGCTTGCATAACATATTGGTCCATATGAATAAAAAAGCAAATGCTTTTGCTTATAGGTAAGGTATTGATCATAATATAGAAATAAAGAAGGATTTACTTCAAACGTATGAGCATTTGCTTACAAGTACGAGTATTTACTTAAAGAAAAGGGCTCCTACTATTTAGTAGCTTTAATTTTCTATAAGTAAATACTCGCACTTGTAAGCAAATGCTCATACGTTTGAAGTAAATCCTTCTTTATTTCTATATTATGATTAATACCTTTAACTTATAAGCAAAAGCATTTGCTTCTCTTTATTCATATGGCCCCTTATATACTTAATGTCAAAACTTTTAGATTATCAAACATACATAATGGTCCCTGGGCCAGTAATGAAATTGACTTTATAATAATAATAACACTTTTAAAACCTTTTAAGGTGTTCCTTTTGACGACTCTTCCATGAATATTCATACCGATATATACAGAGTGTTCATTTAAAAAGTTACCACTTAGTTATATGCGAAAAGAGACAGATAAGAGAAAAGGTCCCCCACCCCAAAATTCTTAAATGGAAAAGGTGGTCGAGTAATACATCATTTTAAACCTCCTAACGAGTACCCTAGAACATAAAGTCAATATCTTCACCTACTACAAAATGGCGGTACTTTAAGAATTACCCAAATATGTACCCAATTCTGATAGCCATATTTCAGAAACTAATAAAGTTAGATGTACTAAATGCAGTATTTTCTTAAAGCTCTTTTAAATATCTTATTAATGGCAATACTAGTAGTAATACACAGGGTAGAACACACACAGGAAGCACCCTGTAGAATTATATTACCAATAGAAAGATCAGCCACCCTGTATTTAATACTTTAGGTGAACGCGGATAAGATATAGGTACGCTTTTTAAATTAAAAACTAACCAGAACCACCTTTAAAAATACGTGTTTTATAAAAAAATTAATAATAAACAAAACCTAATTAGTGTTTTAAAATAATACATTTTTAAAATCTATTTTTTAAAAAAATACTTTTGTACCTTTATTTTGTACATTTACATTTTTTTTAATTTTAGGACGTAGATAGAGAGGATATTAAAAAAGAGCGAGAGATAATGCAGATGGTACAGGACCTGGATCTTTCAGGTGACGAATTGGAAAGATCTGAAGTACCCAGAGGAATGTACGATCCTAGGGGAATGACACCTGGACCTGTTATAATGACAGGCGCACAAATAAATGGAAGGGGTCATCGAAGATAAAAGGTAAATTAGAGTACCTATTTCGTGACTTTAGATAGTCAGTATAGTTACTGGACATCCTGTATAAAACCTTTTAACGTAGTTGCAAAATAAACCCATTATTTTTGCATGAGTAATTGTAATAGCCATATATGCTTACAAATTCTATTGTTAACACATTTGAAATGGGTATATTTAATGGTCAGTTAATTTTACTGTCCTGACCATTTCACCGTATATCCGCTATGTAATCTTAAACATTTTCGATTTCAGTAGTTTATACAGGGTGTTCATTTAAAAACTTATCACTCAAGTTATCTGTAAAAAAACAGATTTGAGAAAATCGCCGAAACACGTCAAGATATCTATTGACGAAGAATGTTTTTACAAAAATTGGACGGCGCCTCTTCAACCCCTTAACCTCAGGGCTACCACCCTAAAATTCTTAAATAGGAACGGGGGTCAAGTAATACACCATTTTAAAGCTACTGACAAGTACTTTATAACCCTACAATATAAAGTCAATATCTTTACCACTGCAAAATGGCAGTACTTTAAAAATTACCCAAATACCTTATTGAGATGGCAGTATTTTTCGAAACTATTAGTTAGATGTACAGGGTGGCGCCTTTTCGTTGACTTTGCAGGGTAAAGCGAAATGTAAAAGAGATAGAACAAATCTGATTGCGCAATCTCGATTTCAATTTTTGAAACAAATTTAATGGGAAAAGCAAACCATGGCTAACTAGATTCGTTTGGGAGATACAGAGTGTTTTTCAAATTTTGTCAATTTGGGCAGGCACTTGTAACTCGCTTAATATTAGAGATAGAAGAAAAATGTAAATGGAAAATTTTTAGGGATTTTTACATAGAATTCAATGGCGTACCTGTATTTTTGTTGGTTTTTTTAAATGGAACACCCTGTATATTTTATTACCAATAGAAAGGTCTTTTAAAAAGCTATAAGAAATACCACAAATAATATATCTATTTTTCAATTGTTTTGAAGATATAATCATCAGGATTTTATTTAACGAAATACCCTCTATATTATATTACCGTTGCAAAGATATTTTTTTAACAAAATACCACATTGGATAAATTTATCCTTTATAGTTTTGGAAATATGACCATATAAATCTAAAAATAGTAGACATACGCATTAAGATTTGGACGCTCATATTTCCAAAACTGTTAGAGAAAATAATATATAATATAAATGTGGTAAATTTTTAAAGGTCTTTAAAATGTCTTTCTAATGGTGATAAAATATAAAGGATGTTTTATTTTAAAAATGCTAATTTATTATTAAGTTTCGGACGATGGCTATATTTCCGAAACTGTTACAAATTAAATATATATGAAATGTGTTATATTTTTACGTCAATAAAGAGACCTTTCTATTACTTGGTATGGTATGGATTGGTATTCTTTGGTAAGGTATTATTCGTGATAAAATATACAGAGTGTTCCATTTAAAAAACCAAACTTTGTGTTATAACTTTAAAATAAAAGTTAATGGAAAACATGTAGGTACGCCACGGAATTCTACGTAAAACTCCCCAATACTTTCCTTTTACATTTTTCTCTATCTCTAATATCAAGCGAGTTACATGTGCCTGGTCAAAGTGACAAAATTTAAAAATACTCTGTATGTCCAAAACGAATCAAGTTGGCCATGATTTGCTTTTAACATTAAATTCGTTTTAAAAATTGAAATCGAGATTGCGCAATAAGATTTTTTCTATCTCTTTTAGTCTTCACCATACCCTGTAAGGTCAACGAAAAGGCCACACCCTGTACTTAATGTGCTATTTTTTAGAGCTCGTTTAAAAATCTTTGTAATGGTAATACTAGTGATAATATACAAGGTAGGATAAAAAGTGTATATTTTTTTAAATAAAGAGCCCTGTATGTTTTATTACCAATAAAAAAGAGCTTTAATAAAATACCCCATTAAGAACAACCTTCTTTATTAGTTTCGGAAATATGGCCATTCAAATCAGGTATTTTGGTAATTTTTAAATTACCGCCATTTTGTAGTAGGTAAAGAACTTTTTATTTTAGGGCTATAAAATACTTGTCAGGAGCTTTAAAATAATGTATTACCTAACCCCCTTTCTCAATTAGGAATTTTGGGGTGGTGGCCCTGGTGGTTAAGGGATTGGAGAAGCGCCGTCCCATTTTTGTAAAAACGTTGTGTGGTTGAGCTTTTAAATGAACACCCTTTAGAATACGACTATACAGGAAGATTAAAAATCAGGTCAACAATAAATATCAATTAAATAAGTCCCTTACATCATTGTTTAGTGTTTTCGTCAAAACATACTAATTCTAGAAATTTAAAAATTTGCTTCACAGCTCAGCGAGCTTATGGGATTGTTGGACAAAATTATTATATTCAAAAGTAATAAAGCTAAAAATATCAAATGTGGTGTTTTTGTTAAGTTCTTTGGACGATCTTTATAATGGTGATATAATATGTAGGATGTTTCATTAGAAAATATACTTTTTGTCTTACCCTGTATATTTTTGAAGAGAATAAAAATTTGATAATTGATTTAACAACTACATAATTTACCCAATTAATATTTTCTTTTAAAACTTTTGTAGGACAAAAAGAAAAAAGTTAAGCGGGTGTAAATTTATAATTGGACTTTTGGTAGTATTCATACTTATTATATACAAAAACTGTAAATAATTTTTATAATAACCGAGTCAAATTAATTACTTTTGAATTATCAGGATCTTCGATGATTTTTTTACAAAATTAAAAGCACTTATCGAATAACCACTCCAATTCATCTTCATGTACCACTAGCTCAACAACAATATCCTATTTTCTTACTCAGTTTTATTAAAATGATCTTGTTTAACAATTATTAGAACTTTTTAATTAAGGGCATTACTTTTAGAATTTAAAGATTAAAACAAATGCATTTGTTAAAAAAAAATAGAAGACAAAAATAAAAGATACCTATTCTATCAAAAATAAAAACATAAAACCACCAACAAATTATTTTAAAACTTTGAACTTCTAATAATACTCTAAAATGAAATTACGACATTTGCTTAATAGAAAAGTGATTAAACGAGAAATGTTTAAGCAATGTTGAACTTGTTGGTTAATTTGCTGTAAAAGTCCCTACAATAAATAGAAAAAGAAAGAAAACTACAAAGTAAAGTGCAACTAGTAATAAGCTTATAGACTATCTGATGTAATATAGGGTCTTGGAACGACCATTTTTATTATTTATATAGTTATTATATTAAAAATTTAAACCTTAAAGCGGAGTATGCGTCTTGAAAGAAAAATTATAACACAAAAACCGGACGTAATACATATTCTTTGAATAAATATATTTATTTAGAAGTATCAAACCTATAAAAATCGTGTGTAATAATTCGAAGAAGGATAAAAAAGTTTTTTTTTCAGACCAGTGTTATTAACCCATGCTATTTGGAGAAAGTTTTATTTAAAAGTCAGAAGAATATTCTATTAATGTTAACATTTTTTTTTGTTACAGGTTCCACTTTATAAAAGAAAGCATACAGTAGCTCGAATATAATATAAAAAATAAGTTGTTTAAATATTCTGTAGGAAGTTAAAACTTGTACAGATTTATAAACATATTAATTAAATAATTATATTTTAAAAGCTCAACATATTTGGAAGTGTATGAAAGGTTGTTACATTCAGATATTTATATCTGTTTTAGTCTGATAATTGTAAATTAAATAATAATAATAATATATATACATCGAAAATAAAACCAATATGATATTAAGTTACGTTTGTGTTTAAGAATTTAACAAATTATTTTATTTAAATTTATCGTAGAATAGGCTAAATATTATTAAAGATATGTGTAATACGAGTACTCCGTAGTTAGGTTAGAAATCATTCAATAATCACTACGTTTATATCAAATAGTTGAAGCTGGATTTAAATCAAAACGGCTTTAAAGCAAATTCTAAGCATACGTGTTTATTTCGGTGGCTTAAAAGTCAATTGAAAATTGAGCTTGGGCTTAAATCAAAACGGCTTTAAAGCAAATTCTAAGCATACGTGTTTATTTCGGTGGCTTAAAAGTCAATTGAAAATCGAGCTTGGGCACATTTCAGACGCCAGCGTCATATGCATGCGGCAAGTTTTGCATCAAACTTCACAGTAAATATCAAAATTGATTAAAAAAACTGTTTAAATTATATATAAAATTGACACTAATGACGTTTGAGAAAGCATACACCTGAACTAAGGCAATTATTAATCCCACTTAAATCGTTGATATCTTGTTTTTAGATCGGCTTCAGTGAAATCAACTCAACTTATTTTTAAGGTTGACTTAAACGATTCAACTCACTTTTAAGCGCGTTTATATTGCTTTTTAAAGCCACTTTTAAAAGCTGCTTTAACTCAAGCTAGCTTTAACTATTTGATATAAACATAGTCATTACATATGAACCTTTTTGTTTCTAGATTGGTTTTACACAAAACGTCTTTTCTCCAAATTATTGTAACAAGTAACAGTGAAGTGTGTATTCTCTCTATTTATAAGTGATAATCCAAACCGATTGGGTTGTCAATTTGACTAAATGCATTAGGGTTATGACTTACCGTGTAAAACCTGCTTTAATTTTATGAAAAACTCTAATGCGTTGTTGATATAAAAAAATATTTGATTTACGCTTTATACTTATACCGAGGTGTCGCCGAGCGAAATATTGGAAATCTCATGTAAATTTTAAGCGGGTTAATTATTGGTACCCCTGTACATTTTGCAGAAAAAATGTAAGATAATTTTTTGAAGAGACCAATTTGACAAACCCCTTGTGCTAAGTTTCAAAAAATGTATTAAGCGAATCTTGAATTATTTAATGAAAATATTGGTACTTGCTGAAGTAAAACTAAAATTACGGATTTGTTTTCACGACGTAAAATTACTTTCTTAAAAAATCGCTTAGAGAATTCTCAGAAAACTGAATAAAAAACGTTGTGACTCATAAGCCACATCCCCTATTTATTGAACTCATACGTAATAACTAATATATACGTAAAAGCCAAATTTACCCAAAAGTGTTAAAGTAAATATTATCAAACAAGGTACACATAAACATTAAATTTTTCGAAAAAAGTTATCATTGATAAAACTTTTGCGAAGAGAAAATGTTCATTTTATATTCAGGGTGCACAAAAACTTAAAAATCATGATTTTTTCCCTTAAAGTAAACTACCATTATTTCTTATTTTTGAGCAAAATTTATAATAATAAGTATAATAATAAACTTTTGCAGAGTATTCCTGTTTTTTAAATTTTTGCGCATCCTGTATACAAAAATCAACATTATGTCTTCATGAATAATATTTCTTCTAAAGCAAAAATCTTTATCAGGAATAGCCATTTCTCAAAAATTATTTTTTTTAACTAAACTGCTGTACGTTTAAACGGAATAATTTAAATTTTAGGTAAAATTTTAAACTCAATTTTCTCAAAGACTAAACAAAATATTTTAGTACGGTTTTCGACAAATTTGGACGCTATTATAATTCTTTATGATGACCTACATTGCGGCCTTGGTATTAAACTTACCTCTTATATACAGAGTGGTAAATATGACGTTGTATTTTTTGGAAATTTTGTTGCTCTGCAACTTTATAAATAATAAAAGAAAGGGGTCATTAAAGAAATGCACTGTATAAGCATTGAACAACCATACAATTCAAAGAGTATTATTACGCAAACTAAACAACGTAAATAAAAAAAGACAAAGCCGGGTCGGTATTTTGATTCCGTAGATTCCAAAAATACTTTATAGAATTTATTAAAGTTAATTCCTTAGTTTACAATATAAGAAAAAACAAAAATTGTGGAAAAATTTAGAAAATTTTGAAAATTTTACTTTTACACATAGAACTTCTTTTTGTCCACCCTGTATTAAAGTTTTTCAAAACAATTAAAAGGTATTGCTATAAGCTTAAATCTTCAAACAGTAGGAGTTTATGGGACTAAAAGTCGGCCTTATAACAGGGTGATAACGCTAATATATCACTTTTTTAGTAAAGATATCATATTTTCAGATTTACGAGGAATATAAAACTTTTTTAAAGATTTAAAAATCTCTTTTATTTAAAAAGTTGCAGAACAACAAATTTCCAAAAAATCCACGTCATATTTACTGCAATATAGGTAAACATAAAGACTAATAATTGCGTCCAAATTTGCTGAAAACCGCACTAAAATGTCTTTTGTAGTCTTCGAGAAAAGTAGATTTAAAAATTGTACCTAATATTTAAATTATTCCGTTCGAATGTCCAGCAGCTTATTTGTCCTCTTGTAAACCCCATTCGTGGACAGTCTGTATAAACACATATCACCACTTTACAAAAAAAGTGTTGGATCTAAAGATGTATTCTCCTTCACCCTTCATTGTTTAGAAAATCGCTGAACAAAACCCTCAAAAATTCGGGATTTTTAGCTTTTTGATTATAAAAATTTCTGGTTGCCTAAAATCCGACTACGTATTTGTATTTAACAGACAAAATTACATAAAAATCTTTATATTAGATCCCCGGGTTTTTATATGGGGTGTTTCCTAACTACGGCACAAAACTTCAGAAAGTAATTTCGTATGTCTTTTTTATGAAAAAAAGTTCCTATAAATTTCTTACAAATTATTTAACGATTTGGATGAAATTATTATCTACACTTATTTAATGTAATATAGCGCTTGTAAACCTCTACCTAAATAAAATATATAAAAAACTTTAAAATAAGTCAGTAGCGTACTTATTTCTCAATAATAGTGACTGTTGTGCTAATTGAGACGTCACTGGACTCAATACTCCTAATCTAGGTACAACTTTACAAGTGCCTTATAATATTAAATAGGTGTTTCAAATTTCATGCAAATCGGTTGAAACGTTTTCAAGATATTTAAAAATACCGACTCTTTGACTTTACGTACACAAAATAAAACTATACGTATCTCAGAAATAAAGCAAATGCGGGCATGTGGTTATGGAAACTTTTTTCATAAAAAGATATAAGAAATTACCCTTTTAGGTTTCGTACCGTAGTTAGAAGACACCCTATAAATAGGGTGTTTCTAAACAAATCCGAAAAATTTTAGAAGGTTATTTATTCACCAAAAATAAAACAAAAACTTCATATAAACATATGTCCTAACGCGTCTTAGTTTTTGAACTACAGCGTGTTTTTTTTTAAATATTGTTCTTAATAATAGCTTTTATGTGCACCAGATGTAAATATTTTTATAAGAAAAAAATGGTACGCCACTGCATTTTTCTAAAATAAAAACCTTTTTAAATCCCTATTTAGTTTAGAACAAATTTGATCCCTTGATTTTTTTTTGTTTGATGTATGGTTTACGAGTAAATCAATAGAAACCATTTTTAAGCATGATCAGTTTGTATTTCTAATATGAAATTCTACATTAAAAATTACCCTTTCTTTATTTATTCTTTAATTAGATAGGAATTTGACCATGCCGACAAAATTGTTTCTATTTATTTACGCGAAAACCGTACATCAAACAAAATAAAAGTCAAAAGATCAATTTTGTTCTAAAATAAATTAGGATTAAAAAAATTATTAAAGAAAATGCAGTGGCATACCATTTTTTTCTTAAAAATATTTACCTTAAACCCCTTATGAAAGACACTGGTAATTGTTTTTCTTGTATGCCAAAAAATGTATTCTGGTGCAAAGGGTACGTCTCCCAAATTTTTAAAGAGTATCTGAATCGGTATAAAACATAAAAACAATATTGAAAAACAAACCTGTAGTTTAAAAACTTAGACGTTTAGGACATATGTTCATATGAACTTTTTTCTTATTTTTGCTTATTTTGGTGAAAAATTTGTCTATAAACACTCTGTATACCTAATATTACGTGTACACGCATGTGAAAATTTAAGTTTTTAAATAAATTAAATAAAATACATACCTAGTTAATATTATTATTTATATTTAGTTGTTTATTTTCAAAAATATTAATAATTTTTAACTTTTAAGTGCCATTTATTATTTTTTAACGAGAATATATTTTGTTTTGAAATGTGCAAAATTTGTGAAAATTATCTTTTGTATTTTATTTGATGTATATAGACTTAATAAAATAAATATTGATAAAAATATGTGTGGTTTAATTTATTTTCCACCATTTTTTCAAAATATAAAATATATTTTTTATTTATCTGTAGGTCCAAGGAATTATTATTTAATATAAACTTGTTATTGCAGTTTTTTATTTGCTAATTAATGGTACCATGGTACCATTACCACTGTTTTACCACTATAAAGTTAGGTGTGATCAAAGTCGGTCTATATAAGGTCACGACATTCGGCCATATTGCTTTGACGTGTTATGATGTCACATCTCCCATTTTTCGGCCATGTTGGTCAGTGCCGAAGATATACAGTTTATTGTATTAGTAGAACAACCGTTTACACAACAGTTTTTAATTATTATTAAGTTGTAAATTCTTTTATTTTAAATAAAAACATTTGGAATTACATCTTTCAACAAATATCACTTCCAAAACAATGCAAAATGAAATACGCAAATTCTAGACGCCACTGGATTAATCATCAGCTTTGATTTTAACCCAGTCTTGCCAACTTTTCTCCGTGAAGTGCCCTTCCTTGCGTCCCCGACCTCGAACCGCCTAAAAGTTGAGGATATGTCGCAACCTTATAAATATAAACTAACCTTGGGTGTGATCTTTTTAACACAGGTGACAAATTTTATATCACTTTTGTACAAAAAAGGTATACCTTATTTGAATCGATATATTGGACCGTTTTTTATCAAGTTGCATTTTACATCCAGAGAACTAGCATTTTTATGAAATAGAAAAATCCTTTTTTTTAATTATTAAAATATATATAAAATTTTTAAAAATAAACAGGTTTTAACTGTATTGTACTGATCGGCCGATACCGATATAAATATCGGTGTATCGGCATATCGGCAAATTTTGCCGATAATCGGTATCGGTTTCGAGACATACTCGAAAAGACGAACCGAAAATCGCAATGGGGGTATAAGTGTGTGGAATTGTTGATTCTAGTTAACTAACATATGGAGGAAAGAAATAGTAAGAACAGAAAGTCAATGTTTATGTAATTCACGTCTAAAAACTTTTGATTAAACTCAAATTAAATAATATTACTTATTGGTATTAAGTAATTAAGGTAAGGTAAAGTTATGGTTGACTTATTCAACCATCTCTTTAGCTAATCCTCATAACTTAATACTAACCTTAATAAACAAGTAACTAAATATAATATGTTTCGTCCAGTGAAAGATCATTTTCTTGGTGGATGATACTGACTACCGCAATATTGTTTTCAACTGGATATCTCTCAGTATTGGTGCACTTAGAGCCTTTACAAACAGGCAAGATTTCAAGGGAGGTCGTGCTTTCTGCAACTACAGCTCATCAGATAACAATCTTCTGCGCATCCACATAATATTCTTGGGCGCACGTTCTTGTGTCATTTTAATAGAGACCACTGTGTCTTTTTCCTTTCCTCACCCAGTTTTTTTGCGATTGTGTCTGTAAAACCCCTTAAAGACGCGTTCAGAGTCAGGTTGCGATATACCGGGTGTCCGTGGGGTGTTTGCCGATGCCACATTTTAATTCAGTGACCCAAAGACCCCCAGGTGCTGAGTTGCGGTACTTTATAATAACTCAGTAAGCTATCATAGTATGTGTCCCAGAGAATATAAAAAGAAGATATCGGAACTAGAAGATTAGCATTTTTACAAAAATAGTCAGGCTGCTTTCAAAAGCTTGGTTTCTGATCGTGTCATATTCAGAATCATTATAAGGTGCCGAAGCAATCTTGCTTATTGGAAGAGGCAAGGACTGCTCTGAGTTCCCGGACACTCGGGAATAGAAGGCAATGAAAAACGGATTACTCAGCAAGAGATGGGTCATCTAGCAAGTTTAAAGGTCTAGAGCCAATTGACATGCCAAAAATGAGGAGTAAACATAATTTACTTTTGAAGAAACATCCTGTTTTTAAAGCTTTTGCGAATCCTGTATATAAAATTAACATTTTTTTTAGTCAATTACAAAATTTGTATCAAGAATCACTTTTCTTCGAAAAAATATATTTTTATTCATTTAATTTGTCCTTTTGCAAACCCAAACCGTAGACCGTCTGTATACAAATAAAAGAAAATTAAATTAAAAGAATTATACAGTGTCTATTTCGCAGACAAATGGTTATTTTAGGCAAATAGCTTCTGCCTAGCTAATGCCTTCTGCCTAGGCAAATGCCTTCTGCCTGGGCTGAATGACTTGACATGAAATTACTTTTATTTAAAGTCCATTTGCCTAGGTAAGTGCACTTGCCGTGGTCCTTGTTAGGCAAATGACGTGATATATTTAATAACATTAATCGTACAGTGTGTTTTGCAGACTGCAGTAAAAAGCAAAAGCACGTGTAATTTGATTGCTTTAAACCGCTATAGACGGTCATGCAAAACTGTCACATTGGGGTGGTCATGGTTAGTTTTGGTTAGTTAAATCTTTTCTTTTATTTGCTTTATTAAAATATAAAAAAATATTTAATTAATCAAAACTAACCATGAGCCCCCAATGTGACAGTTTTGCATGACCGTCTGGTTATGCAAATATTTTTATTTTCATTTGCCTAAAAATTGCTTAGGCAAAAATGCTAATTGACTAGGCAAATAGCATTTAAAAATGAAAATACACCATTTGCCAAGGCAGAAGCCATTTGCCTAAAATAACCATATGCCTGCGACATCTCCACGGATGGACTTAACTATAGATACCTGTAAAAAAATATTTTTATTATTTAAAAAAATAAAAAAGCTATTCTTTATAAAAAATTTTTGTTTTGTTTGAAAAGCTAAAATATATATTAAAATTAGCTGTAGGATATACAGAGTGGTTTAAAATCGCGAAAATATTACTTTGAAAATAAAAATATTATAAAACATATATTAGGTATACAGGGTGTTTCTAGACAATTTTTCACCAAAAAACTAAGAAGGGTTCATATGAACATATGTCCTGAAACGTCCAAGTTTTTAAACTACCAGGTTTGTTTTTCAATATTGTTTTCTAATAGATTTTATTCAGATTCAGATACTCTTTAAAAATTTGGGAGACGCATCCTTTGCACAGAATACATTTTTTGGCATACAAGAAAACAATTTAGCAGTGTCTTTCATAAGGGGTTTAAGGTAAATATTTTTTAAGAAGAAATGGTATGCCACTGCGATTTTCTTTAATAATTTTTTTTTTATTCTAGTTAATTTTAGAAACAGTAACTGATCTTTGACTTTTTTTTTGTTTGATGTACGGTTTCGCGTAAATAAACAGAAACAATTTTGTCGGCATGGTCAAATCTCTATCTAATTAAAGAATAAATAAAGAAAGGTACTTTAACGTAGAATTTCATATTAGAAATACAAACTGATCATGCTTAAAAATGGTTTCTATTGATTTACTCGTAAACCATACATCAAACAAAAAAAATCAAGGGATCAAATTTGTTTTAAACTAAATAGGAGATTTAAAAAGGTTTTTATTTTAGAAAATGCAGTGGCGTACCATTTTTTTCTTATAAAAGTATTTACATCTGGTGCAAAGGGTGCGTTCTCAAATTTTTGAAAATATCTGAATGGGTATAAAAGCTATTATTAAGAACAATATTTGAAAAAATAACACGCTGTAGTTCAAAAACTAAGACGTGTTGGACATATGTTCATATGAAGTTTTGTTTATTTTTGGTGGAATAATAACCTTCTAAAATTTTTCGGATTTGTTTAGAAACACCCTGTTTATAGGGTGTCTTCTAACTACGGTACGAAACCTAAAAGGGTAATTTCTTATATCTTTTTATGAAAAAAGTTTCCATAACCACATGCCCGCACTTAGTTCATATCTGAGATACAGGGCGTAAAGTCGATCGGTATTTTTAAATATCTTGAAAACGCTTCAACCGATTTGCATGAAATTTGAAACACCTATTCAATATTATAAGGCACTTGTAAAGTTGTACCTAGATTAGGAGTATTGAGTCCAGTGACGTCTCAATTAGCACCACAGCCACTATTATTGAGAAATAAGTACGCTACTGATTCCTACTTTGGAAGCTTTCACATTTTTTTTTTTTACGATTAAGCCACCAAATATGCAAACTTGTATTTTCTTCGTATCTCTGCTTTGTTCAAGTATTTAAAAAGTCCCGTGTAAATACACTCCCTCTTACCCTCGCTTGCGACACCCAGTGTATAACGTGGTTTTAGTTTTTTTTTTTTTTCGGGAACGAAAAAATGTATGAGACTAAAAAGTTGGATTTTAATTGCTAAATCGGAAAAAATATAAAAACTTTGTAAAAAGCCAATGACATACTGGAGACGCCGCTTAAAACAATAATTTTGGAATCTCAGGGGTAGAGGTCCACAAGCTGCCATAGTTACATTAAATAAGTGTGCTAATAATTTTATCCAAATTTTGGTTATGCTAAAAATATCGACTTTTTTTTAATTTAACGCCCTGTATCTCAGAAAGGAAGCAAACACGGACATATGTTTATAGAACTTTTTCATAAAAAGACATACGAAATTACTTTCTGAAGTTTTGTGCCGTAGTTAGAAAACACCCCATATAAAAAACCCGGGGATCTAATATAAAGATTTTTATGTAATTTTGTCTGTTAAAAACAAATACGTAGTCGGAATTTAGGCAACCAGAATTTTTATAATCAAAAAAGCTAAAAATCCGAATTTTTGAGGGTTTTGTTCAGCCAATTTTCTAAATAATGAAGGGTGATGGAGCAAAACTGACCATGGATTTGTGCTTAAACAGCAAAAATACATCTTTAGATCCAACACTTTTTTTTGTAAAGTGGGGTATGTTTTAGTACAGACTGTCCACGAATGGGGTTTACAAGAGGACTAATAAGCTGATGGACATTCTAACGGAATAATTTAAATATTAGGTAAAATTTTAAATCTACTTTTCTCAAAGCCTACAAAAGACATTTTAGTGCGGTTTTCGGAAAATTTGGACGCAATTATTAGTCTTTATGTTTACCTATATTGCAGTAAATATGACGTTGTATTTTTTTTTGAAATTTTGTTGTTCTTCAACTTTTAAAATAAAAAAGATTTTTAAATCTTTAAAAAATTTAATAATTAGATAATCATTTGTGACAAAACAATTTTGGCAACATTTTTTATATTCCTGCAAATCTGAAAATATTATATTTTTACTAAAAAAGTGATTTATTAGCGTTATCACCCTGTTATAAGGCCGACTTTTAGTCCCATAACCTCCTACTGTTTGAAGATTTAAGCTTATAGCAATACCTTTTAATTGTTTTGAAAAACTTTAATACAGGGTGGGCAAAAAGAAGTTTTATGTGTAAAAGTAAAATTTTTCGAAAATTTTCTAAATTTTTCCACAATTTTTGTTTTTTTCTTATATTGTAAACTAAGGAA